>JANFOE010002208.1:0-34778 GCA_025667525.1 Glebionis coronaria
ATTGTGACTTGTACCAACAATGATCTTGTTTTTGCACTTAGCATGGAATGTATGACAATCAAGGATGACGAAGTTTACTCTAAGGGACATTGACTTGTTTCTATTCTTTGACCTTAAAAGTCACCTTTTGATGATGAAAATCATACATTATGTCTTTACACATATCTCGTAGTATGTTGCAAGTCTTTTACTCTTCAATAAAGGTTAATAAAATTGAACTTTGGTGATGCTTAGATACTTTATTCTAGCATTGCGTGAGGGCACGGCAATGGCTTAGTATGGGGGAGTGATGAGATGGCATTTATACATGATCTCATCGTTCTTTTCGGGCTTTAAATGCATAAAATTGTCATAAAATACCATATATATGCTTGTGTTTGTTTACTTGTGTATTTTAGGTATGGATATCGTGAAAAAGACAAAAGATCACAAGTTACAAGGAAAAACGGACACGAGAAACGAAGCCGTACAATGAACCGGGCCCTAATCATGGA
This sequence comes from Glebionis coronaria, assembly GCA_025667525.1. Classification (NCBI taxonomy): domain Eukaryota; kingdom Viridiplantae; phylum Streptophyta; class Magnoliopsida; order Asterales; family Asteraceae; genus Glebionis; species Glebionis coronaria. The sequence continues at coordinate 495 of JANFOE010002208.1, forward strand.
ATTTTCATCAAATACCCTTGAAGACTTGAAGACAAAACAAGATTGATCCTTATTCTTTGAAGAAATGACACTTAAAACCCTTGTATATTAATAATTACAAGTTTGGTCCCTTAAGTTTGTCAAAATTGCAAAAAGGTCCTTCAACTTTGAAGAAATGGCAAGAATAGTCCCTCAACAAATTCAAATTGCCAATTATGGTCCCTCATGAAGAGAAAGACACAATGAAGACCTTTGAAGATCAACTTTGTCCAAAAACAGCCCTTGAAATATTCAAAAGTGTCAAAAATCACCCTTGATAAGTTTTTACAAAGTCTTGTGCCAAAAATGTCAAGTGGGGAAAGTTAAATACAAAGGAAGTTACGTTTTTAGGGCAAAATACTTTGTATGCCAAAAATATCAAAACAAAGGGACCATTTATGCCAACTGAGAAACATTTAAAAAGAAAAGGCGCTTAACACCTTTTTTCCCCCATTTTCGGATTAAACTTGTTACTGTGCATCATTCTTACTACCCAGAAATTACCTTCATTAAACCTGGGTAAATTTTCAATTAAACTCACACACACTTAATTCACACATGCCAAAATCGTACCCACTCCTAAAAACCTTCATCCCACCAACGTGGTCCAAACCCCCAAATACCCTCTCCACCAATCACCTCATTCCTTGGGCTCCAAGCACACTGACGTGTCCCAATTGAACGACCAAGATGACTTGCTTCCTCCCAAAGCAAAATGAATGGATAAGATCAAAAGGACAGCTCATCAACACCAAATTCGTCTAGAAACCTTTGAGGGCATTTTAGAGATTTTCTGTATTAGGGTTTTGAGTTTTTAGCATTCTAGTATCTTCTTAGCTTAGTATAAAAGAGGCCCCAACCTGTGGGTGACCCTTTGTTCCAGTTTCAAATCTCTCACTTGTAATTCCTTTTTAAAGAAATAAAAAGTTTGGTTTTTGAATAATTCAAGTATAATTCCTTTTTTATTGTTTTTAAAAGATTGTGTGTTGTGAGGGAGATTGATTCTGAGTTCCACTTTGTTTTATGGTTAAGCAACTTTGATTTTCAAAGTTGTTTAAGGTTTCTGAAACTTGGAAGATTTTTGGTAAGAAATCTGTCCAAGGTATTTTGGGTGTTAAAGGTTCATGAATTTGGTGATTTAAGGGTTTTAGATACGTTTTAAGAAGTTTTGGAAAAGATTTGGAGAGTTTTAAAAGAGAAAGAAACAAATCAGAATAATATATTGTATATTGTTCTTGTTGTCTTGTTTTTGATTTCTTCTTAGCAGGTGTTCAAGGCCTGTTGATTTGAGTTCAGCACCAGCCCGGGCTGGTAGGGAGGTGGTTAAGCAACCACTAGGTCCCTTGGATGTAAGGGACCTAAGGTAATATTCCTTTACCTTTGAAAAAATTCAGAAAAAGGAGTTTTATGTCATCTGGTTTGATTTGTGGCTATTGAGTGTTTAAGGTGTTTGATTGTTGTTATTTTGTGTTATGACACATGATTGATGCTATTTGAAACAGTTTAAACAAGTTTTGTTAGGGTTTTGATTTGAAAATCTTGGATTTAGATTTTAAAAGGGTGTTTGGCTATAGGTTTTAGCAGGACATTAGATTTAATTAGTGTTATTAAAAGGTGTTAGACAACTTGATTAAGGTTAAGTTACCACTAGATTATTAGATTATTAATGATATTTATAAATCATTTAATTTTATAAATGATTTATAAATGATTTTTAACTCTCGGTTGAAAATCTTTTCGGGAAAGCTCAAATCTCGTTGGTCCGGCCCATTCACCATTACCCAAATTTTTCCATATGGTACTCTCGAGCTCGCTCAACCTAATGGACCAAATTTTAAGGTGAATGGCCAACGAGTGAAGTTGTACTTTGGTGAGGACACCTCTCAGGAGGTGATTCCATCCCTCACCACGTTCCCCATAAACTAATTTTGGGTCGAGTCAGGCTCGTGACTCGGTTATCAAAAACAAGCGCTCCTCGGGAGGCAGCCCGAGTATCTATCCTTGTATGTTTTAATCCCCTAAGTGTAGGGGGGGACTTCTATATGTGTTTGCCTTTGTGTGGTGATGTGATTACAGGGATAAGTGCACTCTTGGAATCTTTGAAGAACCGTGCTCCCGTGTTTATCCGAAATCCGGTTCTATCTCTCAACTATCGTGATTCAATTTTCTTCATACTCACATTTGAAATTGATCACTTTAGTCGTCTCTTCCTTAACTTGAGTTAACCAACGTGCACAATGTTATAAGTGTAGGGGAGACTTTTCCCACATGCTTAAACATTGAGGACAATGTTTATCTTAAGTGTAGGGGAGACTTCTATCGAAGTTTTAAGTGGACTTTTCCATGAAAATGCCTTCATTTAACCGGAAAATCCTATTTTTCAACATTTTTCAAATTTTTTATTAACTTTGGCCATTTAGTTGTATTTTTCAAATTTTTATCGTTGCTTTCATATGTATATATCCCGCAATAAAGTCAAAAATATTAATAAAGTGGTGTAGCTAGTTTAGGAATCTTTGACATATTAGGCCCGTTGCGTTTATTTTGACTCAACCCGAATAAACTTATCCAAGTTTATTCTAGCTAGTATCCTTAACCATGTAGACCTTAATTGGTTTATTAGGCTAAGTGTCCACGAGTCTCATTACTTGAGATTTTAAATTGTGGAGGACGAGAAATGATAGAGTCAATTATAAGTCGGTATTCTTGCGCAAGCTCACTTGGTGTAATTATTTGCCTATTCTCCCATCACTTGCTAATAATTTATCTGCAATAAGTAAGGTCTTACGATTTGAAAAGTTACTTAGCTTCTAGCCCAAGATCGTTTAAAAGTTGCTCGGTAATGACAAGAGTTCATAGCCAAGGCATAACTTATGAAGCGGGGCGCGAAGATTGGCGAGTCCGAAAAGGCCCTAACAAGGCATGAGGATTCAATTTTATTGCTGAAGATCCAAAGTGATGTGAAAAGCATTATTCCTAAAGTCAATATGAAGGATCAAGACTCACGACGAAAAGCAATCAACTCCCATAAAGATCATGGAGAAGTCTATCCGAAAAGACCCTAACAAGGTATGAGGATAAATAGATCCAAGTCCGAAAAGGAGGCGGATCGTTGTATCTCAAAATCCCAATTAAAGATTGAAGAAATAATCATGAAGTCGTGGTCAACAAAGTTGGAGTACCCCTCAAAAGTCTCCAAGCGAAGAAACTCTATTATGATGAGAAGACCATTATCTCAAGAACGTCTCTCGAAGATATGAAGTATGAAGTACATGCCAAATATCGGCCCGAGAAAGGTCTCAAATCGTGAACCAAGTTATGCCAAGATATGAACTTTTTGATATCCCGAGAAGCAGTTTTAAGAGATTTTGTCCTTTAGCTAACTATTGATCAAATCGTCCTACTTTGCTTTCAGCCTTAATAAACTATCGAAATAAGTCCAAAAATGCATCTTCATGATCATTCTAAGACAAAAATAAAATATAAGAGATACACCTAGGAATAAGGGAGTTTAAGCATTTAATTAAGCCATGTGTGTAAGTGTTTGAATTGCTAACTTATAATAACAATGATCTCGTTTTTAAGCTTAGTTTGGGGAACGTGAAACTTGAGGGTGATAAATCTTCGCAGCACCAAAGCCCTAATGTAAGTCATCGATTTCTCTACAAGTTATTTCCATGTAGCTATTTTCACGTGAAAATGGTTTTCTATCCCTTTGTTATCTTTGAAGTTTTATTTCTTTAATTTTTGTTCAGTAGAATTTTAAATAAGGCCAAGGTTGATTAATTATGAGAAAAGTGTAAACTTGCTTTATCACTAAGCATTGCATGAGGGCATGGCAATGGTTAAGTGTAGGGGATTTGATAGGTGTGTAAACACCCATCCTTTTACCACTTAATTCGGGCTAAAACAAGACCAAAACACGTATTTAATATCATTTGTTTGGAATTATGCGTGGTTTTTGTGTTTATTGTGTTTTCAGAGACAACCGGATAAATATTGAAGAAAACATGGGATTGCACGGGTTTTACTGAAGAAAAAGGCTCAAGATAAAGTCTATTGTCCAAGAGATGCAAAAGATTTGAAGTCACTGGGCCTATTCGAAGATTTATCGAAGAAAAGGACCAAAAATGGAAGATTTATATAAGTCGAAGAAACTCAAGTCTATTAAACGAAGAAATTAAAAGACGAGTTGAATTTAATCGACAACAAATCCCGAATCAGAATTGAAAACGGAAACTTTTCTGAAAAGACGAAAAGACACGAAGAACGGGAGAAAGCCCACTCACCAACCAAAGGAAACACCTATAAATAGGCCATCCCACACACATTTTTGGAGCTAGCTAGTTTTTCTTTCTTCCTCCCTTTTCTTTCCTCCTGGTTCGTAGAACACCATCACCACTAGGGTGATTGGTGATTTTTATTTTTAGTTCTTTAATCTTGTAATTTTAATCCTTGTTTCATCTTGTCAAAACATCAATCATTCAATACCAAGTTCTTATTTAATCTTTCCAATTAATCTTGTTCATCTTCATCTTTATCTTCAAGTTCTTAAGTTTTATTTTTCTTGATTTGATCTTCAAAAGTTGTTTGGATTTGTGTTTTTATTGATGGGATTTGTTGCGTATGGTGTCTAAATGATTTGTGTTTAATTTGGTAAAACCTTTTTAAGTGTTTGATTTGATTTTGATTAATTTTGTATCCCGTGTTCTTCGCTTTACCTGCTACTGTTTCTGGGTTTCAAAATCTTCCGAACCAGCCAAAAAGTTCCGAATGAAGTAGTCGTGTTATAATAAATTTTTAATTTGGGGTTTGGAAATTAATAATCATTTAATCTAGTAGGGTAAAATACGACTCTTGTTTAGGAAAACAAAAGAACGTATATGAGCGGTAAGTATCGAGTGATGATTTTAGGAAAAATCAACACAAATGACCCACAATCAAATAAAATGAGAGAAAGATTCGTTTCCCAAGGAGGTATATGTGTTGTGAATTAACTTGTATTTCTTTGAGATTAATATTGATGAGATGGAATGACGGTTTCGTTAAAATTAAACTACGACGAAAACGTAAAGCCGTGAAAAACTACCCAAATTAAAAATTTATTAAAACCAAAAACAAAATATCAAAAAGGCTAAAAACAAGTCTTAAATAATATAAGCAAAGATAAAAATCCAACAAAGATATTTTAAAACCTTTTATTAATTAAATAATTAATTTTAAATGCTAATTAAAGCCCTAAAATTAAATTTAACTAATTCAAATGTCTAAAATATGATTTTATTGAATAATCACTTAAATTATATTATTAGAAGACTAAAAAGTAATTTTCTAAAAATTAAAACCTATTAAAACTATTTTTAAAACCCTAAAAATGATTAAAAATGATTAAAACCTATTTAAACTTAAAATAATTATAAAAATAAATCTAAAAGTTATAAAAATATTCTAAAAATGGAAATAGTCCTAATTAATGATAAAGAACCTAGGAAAAATGAAAAAGAAAGAAAAATAAAATTTTGAAAATTAAATAATAAAATAATATTAAAATATTGCTAAAAATAAAAAGTTTCTAAAATTTAAAATAAAAAATTTCTAAAAATCCTAAATATTATAACTAAGAGAAAAACACAAATTAGAAGTCCTAAACCCTTTTTAATAATTTTATAAAAATCTTTAAAGTTTATAAAAAACCTTAAAATAATATAAAATTAAAAATTAAAGTTTTTAAAACCAAAACAAGTTGTAAACCTCAAGTTATTATTTTAAAACCTAAAAATTATTTTTCCTAAAAATAAAAACTATTTTTGGTATTTTTTAATGATTTAATAAAAAACGTCTATTAAATAAATTCTAGAAAATAAACTAATAAAAGGAAAATTATAAAAAGTAGCTAGAAAAATCTATTAACTTAATAAGGTTCTAGGAAAAATGAAATAAGCAAAAATGAGAAGCAAATAAGCATGGAAATAAGATAAATAAGCCACGGCTTTATTAAATAAGCTAGAAACTAATATACCTTAAGTATTAAACCTTTCACGTTTATACACAAGATAAATGCTAGCACACTGGTAAGAGCCTTGAACCCTCCAACGAGAGGTCAGGGGTTCGAAGCCAGGCTAGTGGACTTTTTTGTTATTTATTTTTTTTTTTATTTTTTTTTCTTTTTCAATCCAACCAGTGAGCTTAATAAGCTATGAATCCAACTTAAATACTCCTTTTTAGCTAAGATTAAACAAACTTAAAGATCAAAAACGTGCCAGACTTGATGTTTTTTCTGATGAACAATGGAAGTGCACACTTGTGCACTTCTTGATGCCAAGAAGTGCTTGGTTTGAGCTTGTTTGTTGATTATATTGGCACAATGGGGCACCCTTGTGCTCATAGAAGCACAAGGAGTCAAGTAATAAGCAGAATAAACAACTAGCACTCCCAAAATAAGCAAATCAAGCACACCCTAGCCTATTGAAGGTTGCTGATGTAAAATGGCTAAGACAGTGGACTCTATGGCAAATAACTTGCACTCTAGCCAACTTAAAAGCCTCAAATTATGCACTCACAATCACAATAGGGTACTCAAGCAACAACAATCCTTAAATCACCCTAGTACTCAACAGATATCAAAGATCTAGGCACACAATTTCATGAAACACAAGCAGTTAAGTGCATAAGCAGATTTTTAACACCCTTTTTACCTTTTAACCTCACAAATTTGTTCTAAACTTGATCCAAATCAACTTAACACTCACTAAAAACCTAACTCAATCCTATTCCAAACTTCTAACACCTTTTAATAATCACTAATCAAAACTATGTCCTGCTAAAACCTAATGCCAAACACCCTTTAAACTTTTTGAAACCAAAATTTATCAAACCAAAACAATACAAAACTTGATCAAACTGATTCCAATCCTTCTAGCATGCATATTACATCCAAAGAACATAAAATCAACAACTAAAACACACTTAAACACAGAAATCAACCAAGATCATACACCTTGCAATTTTTTGAGATTTTTCAAATGAAAAATGGGAGTACCTTAGGACCCTTACATCCAAGGGTCCTAGTGGATGCTACACCACCTCCCTACCAGCCCGGGCTGGTGCAGACAACAAATCAACAGGCCTTGAACACCTGCTAAGAAGAAATCAAAGAGCAACAAACAAAATACAAAGCAATATGATATTTCTGTTTCTTTTTTCTCTTTTTAAAACTCTTCCAAATCCTTTTTCAAAACTCTTAACACGTTTTAATACTACTAAAATTACCAATAACACTGATTTCTTAACAACAAAAACCTTGGACAGATTTCTTACCAAAAATCTTCCAAGTTTTCAAAACCTCAGATAACTTTAAAACTCAAAGTTACTTAACCATATAACAAAGTGGAACTCAGAATCAAGCCTCAACACTACACACAACTTTTAAAACAATAAAAAAGGAATTATACTTGAATTTTTCAAAAACCAAACTTTTTATTTCTTAAAAAGGAATTACAAGTGAGAAAAGCTTGAAACTGGAACAAAGGGGTCATCACAGGTTGATGCCTCCTTTTATAGTACTCTAATGAACATTCTAGGAGCTTAAAACATAAACCCTAATCATAAGAAAATCCCAAATATGCCCTTGAACGGTTTTGAGTGGTGAGCTGTCCTTTTTGATCTCCACTGTTTAATTTTGCGTTGAGAGTAAGCCTTTCATCTTGGACGTTCATTTGGGACACGTCAGAGAACTTGGGGACTAAGGTATGATGTGATTGGCTGAGAGGGAATTGGGGGTGGGGTCCTCAAGTGGTGGGATTGGTGAGTTTGTGCGTGGGAAAGGTTTATACGTGTGGGAATTACACGTGGCCAAAAGGAATTAGGTTTTAACCCAAGTTAAGTGAGGGTGAAATCTGGGTGGTAAGAAATGTGAACAGTAAACACTTCAATCCGTTTTTAGGGGAAAGTAACATGTTAGGCGCCCTTTTAGGATTTAAATGTTTCAGTTGTCACTTTGGGTCCTTGGCTTTTGTTCTTTTTGGCATATCAAGTTTTCAAGCCCTAAAACCCGTTTTCCTTTGCATTTAAGTTTCCACACTTGACACTTTTGGCACAAATCTTTTCCAAAGTGTTTCAAAGGATGAATTTTGCCATTTTGAATATTTCAAGGGCTGTTTTTGGACATTGTTGATCTTCAAAGGTCTTCATTATCTCTTAATCTTCATGAGGGACCATATTTGGCAATTTGAAATTGTTGAGGGACTAATCTTGCCATTTCTTCAAAGTTGAAGGACCTTTTTGCAATTTTGACAAACTTAAGGGACCAAACTTGTAATTATCAATATACAAGGGTTTTAAGTGTCATTTCTTCATAGAATAAGGATCAATCTTGTTTTGTCGTCAAGTCTTTAAGGGTATTTGATGAAAATTCCATGATTAGGGCCCGGTTCTTTGTACGGCTTCGTTTCTCGTGTCCGTTTTTCCTTGTATCTTGTGATCTTTTGTCTTTTTCACGATATCCATACCTAAAATACACAAGTAAACAAACACAAGCATATATATGGTATTTTATGACATTTTTATGCATTTAAAGCCCGAAAAGAACGATGAGATCATGTATAAATGCCATCTCATCACTCCCCCATACTAAGCCATTGCCGTGCCCTCACGCAATGCTAGAATAAAGTATCTAAGCATCACCAAAGTTCAATTTTATTAACCTTTATTGAAGAGTAAAAGACTTGCAACATACTACGATGATGTGTAAAGACATAATGTATGATTTTCATCACCAAAAGGTGACTTTTAGGGTCAAAGAATAGAAACAAGTTAATGTCCCTTAGAGTAAATTTCGTCATCCTTGATTGTCATACATTCCATGCTAAGTGCAAAAACAAGATCATTATTGGTACAAGTCACAATGCTAACACTACTCATACGTTCAAATTGTGTAATACTTTTTCTCCCCGCAATCCTAGTTATTATAAAAGAGATGGGTTACTAGCATTTTTTTATCTATTTGTCATGGATCACAAGTGATTCATATTGACTTTATTTAAGTAGTTATTAGTCCGAAAGTAAAGTAGCACGATTTGATCAATAGTTAGCCGAAGGAAAAAATCTTTTAAAACGGCTTCTCGTGTATCTCCTTAAGTTCATATCTTGGCATAACTCGTTTCACGATTTGAGACCTTTCTCGGACCGATATTTGGCATGTACTTCATACTTCAAATCTTGGGAAGACGTTCTCGAAATTATGGTCTTCTCTTCATATATTTGGAATTTCTTCACTTGACGTTTTTGAGAGATTCTTCATATAGGACCACGACTTCATCATTTTTCTTCAATCTTTACTTTGGATTTTGATATACAACGATCCGCCTCCTTTTCGGATTTGGATATATTTATCCTCATACCTTGTTAGGGTCTTTTTGGATAGACTTTCTCCATTCTTTAGGGGAGTAATAGCTTCTCGTCGTGTGTCTCGATCCTTCATATTGATTTTGGAATAATGATACTTCACATCATCTTTGGATCTTTAGCAAAAATAGAGCTCCTCATGCCTTGTTAGGGCCTTTTTGGATGATCGCCAATCTTCGCGTCCCGCTTCAATAAGTTATGCCTTGGCTATGAACTCTATTCAACCCCGAGCAACTTTTAAACGATCTTGCGCTAGAGGCTAAGTAACCTTTCAAATCGTATGACCTTACTTATTGCAATTATGATTTATTCCTAATGCATTGATCTTATGGGAAGAAAAAGCCACAATTAAAAACATATGAGTTTTTGAAAGAACACTTTCATGTTCTACGTTTAGCATGATCACTTGTCTAACTCTATCATTTCTCGTTCTTCACTATTTAAAGACCTCTAATTAAAGAGACTCGTGAATACTTAGCCATGCAAGTCAAAATTAAGCCAAATTTGGATTAGCTTTCATTAAGACTATATCAAATCAAAGTTTTGGGTTTTCAAGCCACCTATAGGATCTTGCACTTTCTTGGACTTTTTCAAGTTTAGAGAATGCGTTTTAAAGTTCCCTTGATAAGTGACTTTCTAGAATCAATTATAGGAACTTGCGAAAAGTTCTTGTTCTTAACCCGAATGAATTAAGACTTTCGCGTTTTAAAGCTCCCTATATAAAAGTCTAGCAAAACTTGAATTGAGCGGGTTAAGGAATGTAAATGGCTCCAAATGCCCATCAAGTCAAAAATTAACTCTTATTCTACCCATCGGAAAATATACATTCGTGTCTTAAAAACACTTATGAAAACTAAGAAAAATTTTAAAATTTGGCCATTTTTAGCCTTATTAGCAAAACAAAACATTGAAAGTTGGTAAACGTGAGGGCGTAGCAAAGCAAGTACCTATTCACCCCCCCATACTAAAAGTAAACATTGTCCTCAATGTTTCGAGTCTAAAGGTGGAGCACCCCCATACTAGAGACGAAGAATCGAATGCTTAGGATCTAGCATGGAAAGGGTGATCAACAATATATCTAAAGCCGTTTATTAATTATGCTAAAAGATAATTGTTAGAACAATAAAGGATATGTCATGGATTCGTGAAAAACTTCTTCAAACGAACGATGGAGGCTCACGTAAACGAACACGAGAGTCTTCAATCGTAGATGATGATGATGATCTAGATAACACAATCACAAACAACCACGAGACAACGAGTTGGAAGGGTACAAGTCCCCTTATTAGTGAATATAAAAAGCATAAAGATAAGCATGGGATCTCCCCCACGAGGCACCTCGTTTTTGATTACCGAGTCATGAGCTCGACTCGATCCCCTTAAAATGTGAATATTTAGGGAAAAACATGGTGTGGTCAATTTTTGATGGGGCTTACAAGATAAACAAGGCCCAAAAAGCAACCGGTATAAAGGACTAAGTCCTTAAATGATGCAAAATACCGGGTTCGAAGATGGCGTTCTCGTTTCCATTGGAAAAACAAATTAACACCACTCCAACATGTGCCATAAACTCAAAGAGTTTGAAGAAAATAGATGAGAAGTAGAAGGGTGAGACAATTGGTAAGACAAACGTTTGAGCTACTCGAGGTAGACTCGCACCAAGCAAATAGATATAGTTTCCATTTATTGCATCGGTGGAAGACCGAGATTTCCCTTTACATGAAATTCCGGGATCGAATATCTCGTCTTCGGTGGACAAGGATGAGGGAACATAAGGGGCTTCCCCTATACTAAGACCACACAAAACATCGTCAAAAGGAGTAGACGAGTTTGTAGCACTCAAATCACGTGGTGATGACGGAGTTAGATTTGTAGAAAAATCACTTAAATCACATTTAAGATCTTTTCCTTTGTTATCTTTTAAACTCTCCTTATGAAAACCCTTTTTGATTATGTCGAAAATATTCGGTGTTTCTAAGACGATGTTAGTTACACTAAAAATTCTCACATTTTGAAACCGTTTTGGTTTTGGTGGTGGCAAGTTCTCAAAACGTTTATCGACGAAGAAAACCTCCCCATCGGGGTCCATAAATTCATCATCCGAAAGATCTTCCGTAGAAACCGGCAACTTATCAACACTTTTCAAGAATGAATGTTCGAGATGAGGCGAAGGATTTTTCGATTCAAGTATTGATGGTTTCTTCTTTGTAGGCTTAGCACTCATAACCTCCACCGGCGGAGGAAATGGTAAATTGTTTTTGGAGACATTCCCTAAAACTCTTGGTGAAAGTTCTTTGCAAACGACATTGGTCGAGTCACCATGGTTTAAAGTTGCAATAGAATATACATGAGAAAGATTGGAGTTTTGTGTTGCATTGATGACAAGTTCTTCTTCATTGAAACGAAGGGTGATTTTACGAGCATGAACATCGATAAGTGCTCTTGATGTATCCAAAAATGAACGACCCAAAATGAGAGGAACTTTTAGATCGATGGGAATGTCTACAACGATAAAGTCAACGGGATAGTAAAACTTTCCGACTTTAACGAAAACGTCCTCGGCTACTCCACATGCCATGATCGTAGAATGATCGGCCATCTCGATGGACATGTTCGAAGGAGTAAGAGCCGGAAGCGAAAGCGTTTTGAAAATCTCGAGAGGCATCAAATTAATACTAGCGCCAAGATCGGCCAAGGCGTAGCATTCCTCCATATCTTGAATAGCACACGGAATCAAAAATTTACCGGGATCACCGACTTTTTGTGGTATGCGGCTTAGAAAAACCGAAGAACAACTAGACGATTGTTGTAACTTTTCTTTGTTGTTTAGCATACTTTTGAAGTTTGCGGGAATCGAGGCATCATGATTAAAGCATCGGCAAAACTTATGTTAAAATGCAAATCACGAAACATTTTCATAAATAGCTCAAATTGATAATTATTCCTTTCTTGTGCTTTCTCTTTGTTACGTCTCGAAGGGTAGGGTAAAGGTGGTGTGGGTTGGTCATTAGGCAACGGCCTTGGAATCTCGGGTTCCACAATTGGTATTGGTGTAACCGTAGGTGTGGTTTGAGCGGTACTTCGTGGGATTGTAATATGCTCCTTTTCGACCATCACCTCGGGTTCTTTCTCGATTTCCTTCTCCGTAGAAGTACTTGGACGAGAGATTGGTTCTTTGAAAGTTTTACCACTTCGTGTAGCAACAACCTTCAATTCTCCCCTCGGGTTGTTAATGGTATCACTAGGAAGACCACCCGAAGAAGAGGGCTTACACATGATTGCTTCAAACATCTTAGCCATTCGGTCCTCAAATTTTGATTGCCTAGCATCCGCTTTCAATAATTCTTGCTTAATCTCATGTTGTCCTAATTCCATCTTTTGTTGGTTTTGTTGAAGACGTTGGACATTTCCTTCCATTTTGTTAGCATGAGTTTTAAGTTCATTAGCAAGTTCATTTTTAAGCTCGTTTTTCAACTCGGATCTTAAGCTAATCATCTCACGTTGCATATTATCAAATTTTGCATCATTTGCTTTTGCATAATCTAAAAATTCTCCTTGCAAATTTTTCGTGTGAGCATTTTGAAAACCTTGTGTAGTGTTTTGAAAATCACGGTTTTGATTTTGATTAGAGATTTGTCCATTCCCACTTTGATAATTCCCTTTGTTGTAATTGCGTGTGTTGCCTTGGTAATTACCTTGGTTGTTGTTTCGATAATTGTTAGCATTTTGATTTGGTGGAGCTTGATTTTGGCGGGAACCTTGGCCGTTTTGGTTGTAAGTTCCCGTTGCTACATAAGCACTCGAAGTGTTACCATCCGCGGTAATGCACTCGGATAAATCATGAGCTCCTCCACACGATAAACAACTCTTAGCAACCGCTTTAACCGAAGCGGAATTGGAAGCTTCTTGAGCCTTCCAATGGGACATTAGATTAGCAAATCTATCAAAAAACCGATTTTCCTCATTAGCTTCATCATGTAAGGCATTAATGCTACGAGACGATTGTGACGAAGATGACGAACCCATATTGGCAACACTCGGTGTGTTACGAGGGCTATAAACCTTAGATCGATTTTCAATGATTTGTAAAGCCTCATTTGTCGTCTTGCACAAAAAATTACCACCCGCGGCGGCGTTCAAATAATCTCGTTCATGATCATTAAGCCCATTATAAAAGGTATCAATTTGATGCAATTCCGAAAAATCATGGTGAGGACATTCATGCAACATCTCTTTAAATCGTTCCCATGCCATTGAAAAACTTTCATTGTTACGTTGCACAAATCGTGAAATCTCATTTTTTAAGTGTGTTGTTTTCGATGGTGGAAAGAATTTGTTCACAAACTTAGAAACGAGATCGGCCCATGTCAAAATCGAATTTGGCGGTTCTTTCTCGAGCCAAATTTTTGCGGGTCCATCCAACGAATATGGAAACAACATCATCTTAATGGCGTCATGTGGAACATCTTTGAAATTGCTAGTGGCGGTGAGACGGTTAAAATTCCTAATATGGTAATGCGGGTTGTCTTTCTCGTGACCTCGAAACTTGTTTGCTTGTAGCATCGACATTAAACCCGTCTTAATCTCGAAATTCTCCGCAAGGATGGCGGGAATAACAATGGCCTCTCCAAAACCCTCGGTGGGTGCTTGTAGCAACTCCATCATAGTACGATTAGCCATTACGACTTCTTGTTCTACAATAGGTTCAACAATTGGAGGTTCTTCAACAATCAACGATCCTTGATTTGCTTGCTTTTGAAGTCGTTTACGAGCTCGTTTAGCTTGATTACGAGTGATCATAAACTTCACGAAGAATGGGAGGTGAGCAAAGAAGATTCTTTTTGGTTGTTTTGTGGATTTTCAATTTTTTTGTGTTTTTGATGATATTTAATTTTTTTGGATTTTGGTGTATCTTCGTAGACAACAATCTACAAAATCTCTCCTCGAATCAAACTCTTGATTAAAGAAGCCTCAAAGGAATGAAAACGATCACGTGGAGTGAACGCCTTCGAATGACTTTAGAACTTTGGTGAAAACCAAATTGTTCACGAGGGTTTAATCACAAAGAAAACCAAGCAAATATAGTATACGTATTAATACTTTGGGCGGCAAAACCCTCGATTAGCCTTCAATCTTAAAATACTCACAAGCAAGCGGGGAAACGAGGCGGCGCGAAGCACTTAAGAGCCTTTTTCCTTAGGGTATATTTTATAATACCCGCCTTTTACCCACCTTATAGTACGTATCTTTCAAAATCGAGTTTCACGAAAGTATTTATCTATTTTTGCCTTTTCTTTTTGTTTGAGATTCGAATACAATAATTAGGAGATCAAATCCCAATTAAGGTTGTGTTTTCACACTTTTGGAGATATTGTATTTTGATTGTGATACTTAATACAATATATTAATAATATTCACAAAGAAAAACCAAGAAAACCGATAATACGTGTTAAGGGAGTTCCACTTAACACAAATACTATTATGGATAATATCAAAAACAAAATTTTCCAAATTAAAGCACAACACACCTCCCCGGCAGCGGCGCCAAAATGATTGTAGGGTAAAATACGACTCTTGTTTAGGAAAACAAAAGAACGTATATGAGCGGTAAGTATCGAGTGATGATTTTAGGAAAAATCAACACAAATGACCCACAATCAAATAAAATGAGAGAAAGATTCGTTTCCCAAGGAGGTATATGTGTTGTGAATTAACTTGTATTTCTTTGAGATTAATATTGATGAGATGGAATGACGGTTTCGTTAAAATTAAACTACGACGAAAACGTAAAGCCGTGAAAAACTACCCAAATTAAAAATTTATTAAAACCAAAAACAAAATATCAAAAAGGCTAAAAACAAGTCTTAAATAATATAAGCAAAGATAAAAATCCAACAAAGATATTTTAAAACCTTTTATTAATTAAATAATTAATTTTAAATGCTAATTAAAGCCCTAAAATTAAATTTAACTAATTCAAATGTCTAAAATATGATTTTATTGAATAATCACTTAACTTATATTATTAGAAGACTAAAAAGTAATTTTCTAAAAATTAAAACCTATTAAAACTATTTTTAAAACCCTAAAAATGATTAAAAATGATTAAAACCTATTTAAACTTAAAATAATTATAAAAATAAATCTAAAAGTTATAAAAATATTCTAAAAATGGAAATAGTCCTAATTAATGATAAAGAACCTAGGAAAAATGAAAAAGAACGAAAAATAAAATTTTGAAAATTAAATAATAAAATAATATTAAAATATTGCTAAAAATAAAAAGTTTCTAAAATTTAAAATAAAAAATTTCTAAAAATCCTAAATATTATAACTAAGAGAAAAACACAAATTAGAAGTCCTAAACCCTTTTTAATAATTTTATAAAAATCTTTAAAGTTTATAAAAAACCTTAAAATAATATAAAATTAAAAATTAAAGTTTTTAAAACCAAAACAAGTTGTAAACCTCAAGTTATTATTTTAAAACCTAAAAATTATTTTTCCTAAAAATGAAAACTAATTTTGGTATTTTTTAATGATTTAATAAAAAACGTCTATTAAATAAATTCTAGAAAATAAACTAATAAAAGGAAAATTATAAAAAGTAGCTAGAAAAATCTATTAACTTAATAAGGTTCTAGGAAAAATGAAATAAGCAAAAATGAGAAGCAAATAAGCATGGAAATAAGATAAATAAGCCACGGCTTTATTAAATAAGCTAGAAACTAATATACCTTAAGTATTAAACCTTTCACGTTTATACACAAGATAAATGCTAGCACACTGGTAAGAGCCTTGAACCCTCCAACGAGAGGTCAGGGGTTCGAAGCCAGGCTAGTGGACTTTTTTGTTATTTATTTTTTTTTTTATTTTTTTTTCTTTTTCAATCCAACCAGTGAGCTTAATAAGCTATGAATCCAACTTAAATACTCCTTTTTAGCTAAGATTAAACAAACTTAAAGATCAAAAACGTGCCAGACTTGATGTTTTTTCTGATGAACAATGGAAGTGCACACTTGTGCACTTCTTGATGCCAAGAGGTGCTTGGTTTGAGCTTGTTTGTTGATTATATTGGCACAATGGGGCACCCTTGTGCTCATAGAAGCACAAGGAGTCAAGTAATAAGCAGAATAAACAACTAGCACTCCCAAAATAAGCAAATCAAGCACACCCTAGCCTATTGAAGGTTGCTGATGTAAAATGGCTAAGACAGTGGACTCTATGGCAAATAACTTGCACTCTAGCCAACTTAAAAGCCTCAAATTATGCACTCACAATCACAATAGGGTACTCAAGCAACAACAATCCTTAAATCACCCTAGTACTCAACAGATATCAAAGATCTAGGCACACAATTTCATGAAACACAAGCAGTTAAGTGCATAAGCAGATTTTTAACACCCTTTTTACCTTTTAACCTCACAAATTTGTTCTAAACTTGATCCAAATCAACTTAACACTCACTAAAAACCTAACTCAATCCTATTCCAAACTTCTAACACCTTTTAATAATCACTAATCAAAACTATGTCCTGCTAAAACCTAATGCCAAACACCCTTTAAACTTTTTGAAACCAAAATTTATCAAACCAAAACAATACAAAACTTGATCAAACTGATTCCAATCCTTCTAGCATGCATATTACATCCAAAGAACATAAAATCAACAACTAAAACACACTTAAACACAGAAATCAACCAAGATCATACACCTTGCAATTTTCTGAGATTTTTCAAATGAAAAATGGGAGTACCTTAGGACCCTTACATCCAAGGGTCCTAGTGGATGCTACACCACCTCCCTACCAGCCCGGGCTGGTGCAGACAACAAATCAACAGGCCTTGAACACCTGCTAAGAAGAAATCAAAGAGCAACAAACAAAATACAAAGCAATATGATATTTCTGTTTCTTTTTTCTATTTTTAAAACTCTTCCAAATCCTTTTTCAAAACTCTTAACACGTTTTAATACTACTAAAATTACCAATAACACTGATTTCTTAACAACAAAAACCTTGGACAGATTTCTTACCAAAAATCTTCCAAGTTTTCAAAACCTCAAATAACTTTAAAACTCAAAGTTACTTAACCATATAACAAAGTGGAACTCAGAATCAAGCCTCAACACTACACACAACTTTTAAAAAAATAAAAAAGGAATTATACTTGAATTTTTCAAAAACCAAACTTTTTATTTCTTAAAAAGGAATTACAAGTGAGAAAAGCTTGAAACTGGAACAAAGGGTCACCCACAGGTTGGGGCCTCTTTTATAGAGCCTACAGAACAATCTAGAATAGAAAATACTAAACCCTAATCAAGGAAAAATCTCCAATATGCCCTTTGCACGTTTTTGAGGCATTTGTCCAATTTTTGATCTCCACTGTTAAATTTTGCGTTGGGAGAAAGCCATTCATCTTGGACGTTGATTTAAGCCACGTCACATAACTTGGGGACAAAGGAATGAGGTGATTGGTGGATTGGGGAATTGGGGGTAGGGACCACGTTGGTGGGATGAAGGTTTTTAGGAGTGGGTTAGGTTTTGGGTGATGTGAATCAAGCGTGTGTGAGTTTAATTGGGTTTTACCCAAGTAATGAGTAAAATAGAACCTGGGGTAAAAAGATGAACAGTAAAAGCTCATTTGATCCGAAATTGGGGGAAGGGTGGGTGTTAGGCGCGTTTTATTTTTAAATGTTTCAAAGCTGACACTTTCAGTCCTTCTCTTTTGATATTTTTGCCATTTGAAGTTTTTAAGCCCTAAAACTTGACTTCCTTTGATAATATCTTTCAACCTTTTACACATTTGGCACCAACTTTTGGCAAAAAGGTTTCAAGGACTACTTTTGACATTTGGTGATTCTTCAAGGGCTGTTTTTGGACAAAGTTGATCTTCAAAGGTCTTCTTTGAGTCTTTCACTTCATGAGGGACCATAATTGGCAATTTGAATTTGTTGAAGGACTATTCTTGCCATTTCTTCAATCTTGAAGGACCTTTTTGCAATTTTGACAAACTTAAGGGACCAAACTTGTAATTATTAATATACAAGGGTTTTAAGTGTCATTTCTTCATTCTTGGAGGATCAATCTTGTTTTGTCTTCAAGTTTTCAAGGGTATTTTGTGGCTGAGAGGGAATTGGGGGTGGGGTCCTCAAGTGGTGGGATTGGTGAGTTTGTGCGTGGGAAAGGTTTATACGTGTGGGAATTACACGTGGCCAAAAGGAATTAGGTTTTAACCCAAGTTAAGTGAGGGTGAAATCTGGGTGGTAAGAAATGTGAACAGTAAACCCTTCAATCCGTTTTTAGGGGAAAGTAACATGTTAGGCGCCCTTTTAGGATTTAAATGTTTCAGTTGTCACTTTGGGTCCTTGGCTTTTGTTCTTTTTGGCATATCAAGTTTTCAAGCCCTAAAACCCGTTTTCCTTTGCATTTAAGTTTCCACACTTGACACTTTTGGCACAAATCTTTTCCAAAGTGTTTCAAAGGATGAATTTTGCCATTTTGAATATTTCAAGGGCTGTTTTTGGTCATTGTTGATCTTCAAAGGTCTTCATTATCTCTTAATCTTCATGAGGGACCATATTTGGCAATTTGAAATTGTTGAGGGACTAATCTTGCCATTTCTTCAAAGTTGAAGGACCTTTTTGCAATTTTGACAAACTTAAGGGACCAAACTTGTAATTATCAATATACAAGGGTTTTAAGTGTCATTTCTTCATAGAATAAGGATCAATCTTGTTTTGTCTTCAAGTCTTTAAGGGTATTTGATGAAAATTCCATGATTAGGGCCCGGTTCTTTGTACGGCTTCGTTTCTCGTGTCCGTTTTTCCTTGTATCTTGTGATCTTTTGTCTTTTTCACGATATCCATACCTAAAATACACAAGTAAACAAACACAAGCATATATATGGTATTTTATGACATTTTTATGCATTTAAAGCCCGAAAAGAACGATGAGATCATGTATAAATGCCATCTCATCGTTCTTTTCGGGCTTTAAATGCACTAAAATGTCATAAAATACCATATATATGCTTGTGTTTGTTTACTTGTGTATTTTAGGTATGGATATCGTGAAAAAGACAAAAGATCACAAGATACAAGGAAAAAACGGACACGAGAAACGAAGCCGTACAAAGAACCGGGCCCTAATCATGGAATTTTCATCAAATACCCTTGAAAACTTGAAGACAAAACAAGATTGATCCTCCAAGAATGAAGAAATGACACTTAAAACCCTTGTATATTAATAATTACAAGTTTGGTCCCTTAAGTTTGTCAAAATTGCAAAAAGGTCCTTCAAGATTGAAGAAATGGCAAGAATAGTCCTTCAACAAATTCAAATTGCCAATTATGGTCCCTCATGAAGTGAAAGACTCAAAGAAGACCTTTGAAGATCAACTTTGTCCAAAAACAGCCCTTGAAGAATCACCAAATGTCAAAAGTAGTCCTTGAAACCTTTTTGCCAAAAGTTGGTGCCAAATGTGTAAAAGGTTGAAAGATATTATCAAAGGAAGTCAAGTTTTAGGGCTTAAAAACTTCAAATGGCAAAAATATCAAAAGAGAAGGACTGAAAGTGTCAGCTTTGAAACATTTAAAAATAAAACGCGCCTAACACCCACCCTTCCCCCAATTTCGGATCAAATGAGCTTTTACTGTTCATCTTTTTACCCCAGGTTCTATTTTACTCATTACTTGGGTAAAACCCAATTAAACTCACACACGCTTGATTCACATCACCCAAAACCTAACCCACTCCTAAAAACCTTCATCCCACCAACGTGGTCCCTACCCCCAATTCCCCAATCCACCAATCACCTCATTCCTTTGTCCCCAAGTTATGTGACGTGGCTTAAATCAACGTCCAAGATGAATGGCTTTCTCCCAACGCAAAATTTAACAGTGGAGATCAAAAATTGGACAAATGCCTCAAAAACGTGCAAAGGGCATATTGGAGATTTTTCCTTGATTAGGGTTTAGTATTTTCTATTCTAGATTGTTCTGTAGGCTCTATAAAAGAGGCCCCAACCTGTGGGTGACCCTTTGTTCCAGTTTCAAGTTTTTCTCACTTGTAATTCCTTTTTAGAAAAATAAAAGTTTGGTTTTTGATATATTCAAGTATAATTCCTTTTTATTGTTTTTAAAAGTTGAGTATTGTGTGAAAACTTGATTCTGAGTTCCATATTGTTATTTGGTTAAGTGATATTGAGGTTTCAAGTTATTTCAAAAAGTTTCTGAAAATCAAAGAATTTTTTGAAGAAATCTGTTTTAGGATTTTGGTGGTTAAGAGGTTAGTAGTAATTGGTGTTAAGGTGTTTTAAAAACGTTTTTAGAAGGTAAGAAAAGGTTTTGGAAGTGTATTTAAAGGAAAGAAAAAGAAATCAGTAATATATTATTGCTTGTTCTTCTTCTTCTTTTGTTTTGATTTCAAACAGGTTGAAGGCTTGTTGATTCAGTTCAGCACCAGCCCGGGCTGGTAGGGAGGAGGATTTACATCCTCTAGGGCTTTGGATGTAAAGCCCTAAGGTATAAACCTTTTTCCTTGTTCAAATTTCAGAAAAATTGCTTGTTCATATGATCTTGTGTGATTTGTTGCTCAAGAGTGTTATAATGGGTTGATTTGTGTTCTTGTTAGATGATATGCATGTTAGATGGTAGATGAGTCAGTTTAAGTAGAGATCATAAGGTTTTGGTGTGTTAAAATTGGTTTTCAGAATTTACAAGGGTGTTTGGCAACAAGGATTAGCAGGACATTTGATTTGATTTAGGCTATTAAAACAAGTTAGTGGAATTGAAAAAGGTTGAAAAAGGTTTGTAGTTAATATTAAGTTAATTTGGATCAAGTTAGAAGTTATTTAGTGTGGTTTTAATAGGATTAAGGTAGTCACAAATCTGCATGTTTATTCTGCCAGTTTTCTTGAGATTTTGTGTGCTTGATCTTTGAAAGTCTGTGAGTGATTGTATGATTTTATGTCTGATATTGTTTGAGTATCAAGTGGAGAGTGTGTATGCAAAATATGGTCATCTAAAACTCCCTAGGGTGCATAAAATTTGCTAATCAGTCCACCAGACCTGCCTAAACATCTCAGAGACTTGCATTGGTTTGGATGTGCATTTGTTTAGCTTGAATTGCCTGCTAAGTGCTTATTACTTGTTCATTGTGACTCCTTGTGCTTAAATAAGCACAAGGGTGCCTGTGTGTTCCAATAATAATCACCAAACAAAGCATCAAGCCAAGTCCTCTTGGCATCACAAGTGCACAAGAGTGCACTTGTTTGGTTCATCAGAAACATCAAGTCTGTCACGTTTTTGTTTGAGTTTTTGGATCATAATCTTGGCTAAAAAGGCAATTGGAGTGTGTTTATAAGCTAGCTAAGGTTACTGGTTGGTTGTGAAAAGTTTAAAAAGCAAAAAAATATAAGAAGGAATAAAAAGGGTTGCTAAGATTCGAACCCCCGTCTCCACTCCCACACACCAAACACTTAACCATTGCGCCCTTGGGTCTTTTACTGACTAAGGGTGCAAAGGTTATTAACTTAACCAGTTTTTCACTTTATTAGCTTATTTAAAGCCGTGGCTTATTTCCACCATTTCTAGCTTATCTAATAAGCTTATTTCATTTAGCTTATTTTTCCTAGGAACTTTATAGTGTTTAAGATTTTTTAAAATTGGTTTCACATTTTTCCCATTATTAGTTTAATTTTTTTAATTTATTTAATAGCCGTTTTTAAAAAATCATTAAAAAATACCAAAAAGATTTTTAATTTTTAGAAAAAATAGTTTTTAGGTTTTATTTAATATATTTGAGGTTTACATCTTGTTTTGGTTTTAAAAACTTTTATTTTTAATTTTATATTATTTTAAGGTTTTTTATAAACTTTAAAGATTTTTATAAAATTATTAAAAAAGGTTTAGAAGCTCTAATTTGTGTTTTTCTCTTAGTTATATTATTTAGGATTTTTAGAAATTTTTTATTTTAAATTTTAGAAACTTTTTATTTTTAGCATTATTTTAATATTATTTTATTATTTAATTTTCAAAATTTTCTTTTTCCTTCTTTTTCATTTTTCCTAGGTTCTTTGTCATTAATTAGGACTATTTCCATTTTTAGAATATTTTTATAACTTTTAGATTTATTTTAATAATTATTTTAAGTTTAATTAGGTTTTAATCATTTTTAGAGTTTTAAAAATAGTTTTAATAGGTTTTAATTTTTAGAAAAATACTTTTTGGTCTCATAATAATATAAGTTAAGTAATTTTTCAATAAAATCATATTTTGGAATATTTTATTAGTTGTAATTGATTTTAGGGCTTTAATTAGCATTTAAAATTAATTATTTAATTAATAAAAGCTTTTAAAATATCTTTGTTGGATTTTTAACTTTATTTATATTATTTTAGACTTGTTTTAGCCTTTTTTATCTTTTCTTGATTTTGTTTTTGGCTTTAGCTTAATAAATTTTTAATTTTTGTGTTTTTCTACGGCTTTACGTTTACGTTTTTACGTCATAGTGTAATTTTCACGAAACCGTCATTCCATCTCATCAATATTAATCTCAAAGAAATACAAGTTAATTCACAACACATATACCTCCTTGGGAAACGAATCTTTCTCTCATTTTATTTGATTGTGGGTCATTACTTGTGGTTTTCCTAAATCACTCGTCGATACTTACCGCTCATATACGTTCTTTTGTTTTCCTAAACAAGAGTCGTATTTTACTACAACCATTTTGGCGCCGCTGCCGGGGAGGTGTGTCGTGTCTTAATTTGGAAAATTTTGTTTTTGATATTATCCATAAATAGTATTTGTGTTAAGTGGAACTCCCTTAACACGTATTATCGGTTTTCTTGGTTTTTCTTTGTGAATATTATTAATATATTGTATTAAGTATCACAATCAAAATACAATATCTCCAAAAGTGTGAAAACACAACCTTAATTGGGATTTGATCTCCTAATTATTGTATTCGAATCTCAAACAAAAAGAAAAGGCAAAAATAGATAAATACTTTCGTGAAGCTCGATTTTGAAAGATACGTACTATAAGGTGGGTATAAGGCGGGTATTATAAAATATACCCTAAGGAAAAAGGCTCTTAAGTGCTTCGCGCCGCCTCGTTTCCCCGCTTGCTTGTGAGTATTTTGAGATTGAAGGCTAATCGAGGGTTTTGCCGCCCAAAGTATTAATACGTATACTATATTTGCATGGTTTTCTTTGTGATTAAACCCTCGTGAACAATTTGGTTTTCACCAAAGTTCTAAAGTCATTCGAAGGCGTTCACTCCACGTGATCGTTTTCATTCCTTTGAGGCTTCTTTAATCAAGAGTTTGATTCAAGGAGAGATTTTGTAGATTGTTGTCTATGAAGATACACCAAAATCCAAAAAAATTAAATATCATCAAAAACACAAAAAAATTGAAAATCCACAAAACAACCAAAAAGAATCTTCTTTGCTCACCTCCCATTCTTCGTGAAGTTTATGATCACTCGTAACCAAGCTAAACGAGCTCGTAAACGACTTCAAAAGCAAGCAAATCAAGGATCGTTGATTGTTGAAGAACCTCCAATTGTTGAACCTATTGTAGAACAAGAAGTCGTAATGGCTAATCGTACTATGATGGAGTTGCTACAAGCACCCACCGAGGGTTTTGGAGAGGCAATTGTTATTCCCGCCATCCTTGCGGAGAATTTCGAGATTAAGACGGGTTTAATGTCGATGCTACAAGCAAACAAGTTTCGAGGTCACGAGAAAGACAACCCGCATTACCATATTAGGAATTTTAACCGTCTCACCGCCACTAGCAAATTCAAAGATGTTCCACATGACGCCATTAAGATGATGTTGTTTCCATATTCGTTGGATGGACCCGCAAAAATTTGGCTCGAGAAAGAACCGCCAAATTCGATTTTGACATGGGCCGATCTCGTTTCTAAGTTTGTGAACAAATTCTTTCCACCATCGAAAACAACACACTTAAAAAATGAGATTTCACGATTTGTGCAACGTAACAATGAAAGTTTTTCAATGGCATGGGAACGATTTAAAGAGATGTTGCATGAATGTCCTCACCATGATTTTTCGGAATTGCATCAAATTGATACCTTTTATAATGGGCTTAATGATCATGAACGAGATTATTTGAACGCCGCCGCGGGTGGTAATTTTTTGTGCAAGACGACAAATGAGGCTTTACAAATCATTGAAAATCGATCTAAGGTTTATAGCCCTCGTAACACACCGAGTGTTGCCAATATGGGTTCGTCATCTTCGTCACAATCGTCTCGTAGCATTAATGCCTTACATGATGAAGCTAATGAGGAAAATCGGTTTTTTGATAGATTTGCTAATCTAATGTCCCATTGGAAGGCTCAAGAAGCTTCCAATTCCGCTTCGGTTAAAGCGGTTGCTAAGAGTTGTTTATCGTGTGGAGGAGCTCATGATCTATCCGAGTGCATTACCGCGGATGGTAACACTTCGAGTGCTTATGTAGCAACGGGAACTTACAACCAAAACGGCCAAGGTTCCCGCCAAAATCAAGCTCCACCAAATCAAAATGCTAATAATTATCGAAATAACAACCAAGGTAATTACCAAGGCAACACACGCAATTACAACAAAGGGAATTATCAAAGTGGGAATGGACAAATCTCTAATCAAAATCAAAACCGTGATTTTCAAAACACTACACAAGGTTTTCAAAATGCTCACACGAAAAATTTGCAAGGAGAATTTTTGGATTATGCTAAAGCAAATGATGCTAAATTTGATAATATGCAACGTGAGATGATTAGCTTAAGGTCCGAGTTGAAAAACGAGCTTAAAAATGAACTTGCTAATGAACTTAAAACTCATGCAAACAAAATGGAAGGAAATGTCCAACGTCTTCAACAAAACCAACAAAAGATGGAATTAGGACAACATGAGATTAAGCAAGAATTATTGAAAGCGGATGCTAGGCAATCAAAATTTGAGGACCGAATGGCTAAGATGTTTGAAGCAATCATGTGTAAGCCCTCTTCTTCGGGTGGCCTTCCTAGTGATACCATTAACAACCCGAGGGGAGAATTGAAGGTTGTTGCTACACGAAGTGGTAAAACTTTCAAGGAACCAATCTCTCGACCAAGTACTTCTACGGAGAAGGAAATCGAGAAAGAACCCGAGGTGGTGGTCGAAAAGGAGCACATTACAATCCCACGAAGTACCGCTCAAACCACACCTACGGTTGAACCAATACCAATCATGGAACCCGAGATTCCAAGGCCGTTGCCTAATGACCAACCCACACCACCTTTACCTTACCCTTCGAGACGTAACAAAGAGAAAGCACAAGAAAGGAACAATTATCAATTTGAGCTATTTATGAAAATGTTTCGTGATTTGCATTTTAACATAAGTTTTGCCGATGCTTTAATCATGATGCCTCGATTCGCCGCAAACTTCAAAAGTATGCTTAACAACAAAGAGAAGTTACAACAAACGTCTAGTTGTTCATCGGTTTTTCTAAGCCGCATACCACAAAAAGTCGGTGATCCCGGTAAATTTTTGATTCCGTGTGCTATTCAAGATATGGAGGAATGCTACGCCTTGGCCGATCTTGGTGCTAGTATTAATTTAATGCCTCTCGAGATTTTCAAATCGCTTTCGCTTCCGGCTCTTACTCCTTCGAACATGTCCATCGAGATGGCCGATCATTCTACGATCATGGCATGTGGAGTAGCCGAGGACGTTTTCGTTAAAGTCGGAAAGTTTTACTATCCCGTTGACTTTATCGTTGTAGACATTCCCATCGATCGAAAAGTTCCTCTCATTTTGGGTCGTTCATTTTTGGATACATCAAGAGCACTTATCGATGTTCATGCTCGAAAAATCACCCTTCGTTTCAATGAAGAAGAACTTGTCATCAATGCAACACAAAACTCCAATCTTTCTCATGTATATTCTATTGCTACTTTAAACCATGGTGACTCGACCAATGTCGATTGCAAAGAATTTTCACCAAGAGTTTTAGGGAATGTCTCCAAAAACAATCTACCATTTCCTCCGCCGGTGGAGGTTATGAGTGCTAAGCCTACAAGGAAGAAACCATCAATACTTGAATCGAAAAATACTTCACCTTCATTATTGAAAAGTATTGATAAGTTGCCGGTTTCTACGGAAGATCTTTCGGATGATGAATTTATGGACCCCGATGGGGAGGTTTTCTTCGTCGATAAACGTTTTGAGAACTTGCCACCACCAAAACCAAAACGGTTTCAAAATGTGAGAATTTTTAGTGTAACTAACATCGTCTTAGAAACACCGAATATTTTCGACATAATCAAAAAGGGTTTTCATAAGGAGAGTTTAAAAGATAAAAAAGGAAAAGATCTTAAATGTGATTTAATTGATTTTTCTACAAATCTAACTCCGTCATCACCACGTGATTTGAGTACTACAAACTCGTCTACTCCTTTTGACGATGTTTTGTGTGGTTCTAGTATGGGGGAAGCCCCTTATGTTCCCTCATCCTTGTCCACCGAGGACGAGATATTCGATCCCGGAATTTCATGTAAAGGGAAATCTCGGTCTTCCACCGATGCAATAAATGGAAACTATATCTATTTGCTTGGTGCGAGTCTACCTCGAGTAGCTCAAACGTTTGTCTTACCAATGGTCCCACCCTTCTATTTCTCATCTATTTTCTTCAAACTCTTTGAGTTTATGGCACATGTTGACGTGGCGTTAATTTGTTTTTCCAATGGAAACGAGAACGCCATCTTCGACCCCGGTATTTTGCATCATCAAAGGACTTAGTCCTTTTTACCGGTTGCTTTTTGGGCCTTGTTTATCATGTAAGCCCCTTTGACCATACCATGATTTTCCCTAAATGTTCACATTTTGAGGGGATCGAGTCGAGCTCATGACTCGGTAATCAAAAACGAGGTGCCTCGTGGGGGAGATCCCATGCTTATCTTTATGTTTTATGTTCACTAATAAGGGGACTTGTACCCTTCCAACTCGTTGTCTCGTGGTTGTTTGTGATTGTGTTATCTAGATCATCATCATCATCTACGATTGAAGACTCTCGTGTTCGTTTACGTGAGCCTTCATCGTTCGTTTGAAGAAGTTTTTCACGAATCCATGACATATCCTTTATTGTTCTAACAATTATCTTTTAGCATAATTAATAAACGGCTTTAGATATATTGTTGATCACCCTTTCCATGCTAGATCCTAAGCATTCGATTCTTCGTCTCTAGTATGGGGGTGCTCCACCTTTAGACTCGAAACATTGAGGACAATGTTTACTTTTAGTATGGGGGGGTGAATAGGTACTTGCTTTGCTACGCCCTCACGTTTTCCAACTTTCAATGTTTTGTTTTGCTTATAAGGCTAAAAATGGCCAAATTTTAAAATTTTTCTTAGTTTTCATAAGTGTTTTTAAGACACGAATGTATATTTTCCGATGGGTAGAATAAGAGTTAATTTTTGACTTGATGGGCATTTGGAGCCATTTACATTCCTTAACCCGCTCAATTCAAGTTTTGCTAGACTTTTATATAGGGAGCTTTAAAACGCGAAAGTCTTAATTCATTCGGGTTAAGAACAAGAACTTTTCGCAAGTTCCTATAATTGATTCTAGAAAGTCACTTATCAAGGGAACTTTAAAACGCATTCTCTAAACTTGAAAAAGTCCAAGAAAGTGCAAGATCCTATAGGTGGCTTGAAAACCCAAAACTTTGATTTGATATAGTCTTAATGAAAGCTAATCCAAATTTGGCTTAATTTTGACTTGCATGGCTAAGTATTCACGAGTCTCTTTAATTAGAGGTCTTTAAATAGTGAAGAACGAGAAATGATAGAGTTAGACAAGTGATCATGCTAAACGTAGAACATGAAAGTGTTCTTTCAAAAACTCATATGTTTTTAATTGTGGCTTTTTCTTCCCATAAGATCAATGCATTAGGAATAAAACATAATTGCAATAAGTAAGGTCGTACGATTTGAAAGGTTACTTAGCCTCTAGCGCAAGATCGTTTAAAAGTTGCTCGGGGTTGAATAGAGTTCATAGCCAAGGCATAACTTATTGAAGCGGGACGCGAAGATTGGCGATTATCCAAAAAGGCCCTAACAAGGCATGAGGAGCCCTATTTTTGCTAAAGATCCAAAGATGATGTGAAGTATCATTATTCCAAAATCAATATGAAGGATCGAGACACACGACGAGAAGCTATTACTCCCCTAAAGAATGGAGAAAGTCTATCCAAAAAGACCCTAACAAGGTATGAGGATGAATATATCCAAGTCCGAAAAGGAGGCGGATCGTTGTATATCAAAATCCAAAGTAAAGATTGAAGAAAAATGATGAAGTCGTGGTCCTATATGAAGAATCTCTCAAAAACGTCAAGTGAAGAAATTCCAAATATATGAAGAGAAGACCATAATTTCGAGAACGTCTTCCCAAGATTTGAAGTATGAAGTACATGCCAAATATCGGTCCGAGAAAGGTCTCAAATCGTGAAACGAGTTATGCCAAGATATGAACTTAAGGAGATACACGAGAAGCCGTTTTAAAAGATTTTGTCCTTCGGCTAACTATTGATTAAATCGTGCTACTTTGCTTTCGGACTAATAACTACTCAAATAAGTCAATATGAATCACTTGTGATCCATGACAAATAGATAAAAAATGCTAGTAACCCATTTCCTTTTATAATAACTAGGATTGCGGGGAGAAAAAGTATTACACAATTTGAACGTATGAGTAGTGTTAGCATTGTGACTTGTACCAACAATGATCTTGTTTTTGCACTTAGCATGGAATGTATGACAATCAAGGATGACGAAATTTATTCTAAGGAACATTAACTTGTTTCTATTCTTAGACCCTAAAAGTCACATTTTGGTGATGAAAATCATACATTATGTCTTTACACATCATCGTAGTATGTTGCAAGTCTTTCAATAAAGGTTAATAAAATTGAACTTTGGTGATGCTTAGATACTTTATTCTAGCATTGCGTGAGGGCACGGCAATGGCTTAGTATGGGGGAGTGATGAGATGGCATTTATACATGATCTCATCGTTCTTTTCGGGCTTTAAATGCACTAAAATGTCATAAAATACCATATATATGCTTGTGTTTGTTTACTTGTGTATTTTAGGTATGGATATCGTGAAAAAGACAAAAGATCACAAGATACAAGGAAAAAACGGACACGAGAAACGAAGCCGTACAAAGAACCGGGCCCTAATCATGGAATTTTCATCAAATACCCTTGAAAACTTGAAGACAAAACAAGATTGATCCTCCAAGAATGAAGAAATGACACTTAAAACCCTTGTATATTAATAATTACAAGTTTGGTCCCTTAAGTTTGTCAAAATTGCAAAAAGGTCCTTCAAGATTGAAGAAATGGCAAGAATAGTCCTTCAACAAATTCAAATTGCCAATTATGGTCCCTCATGAAGTGAAAGACTCAAAGAAGACCTTTGAAGATCAACTTTGTCCAAAAACAGCCCTTGAAGAATCACCAAATGTCAAAAGTAGTCCTTGAAACCTTTTTGCCAAAAGTTGGTGCCAAATGTGTAAAAGGTTGAAAGATATTATCAAAGGAAGTCAAGTTTTAGGGCTTAAAAACTTCAAATGGCAAAAATATCAAAAGAGAAGGACTAAAAGTGTCAGCTTTGAAACATTTAAAAATAAAACGCGCCTAACACCCACCCTTCCCCCAATTTCGGATCAAATGAGCTTTTACTGTTCATCTTTTTACCCCAGGTTCTATTTTACTCATTACTTGGGTAAAACCCAATTAAACTCACACACGCTTGACTCACATCACCCAAAACCTAACCCACTCCTAAAAACCTTCATCCCACCAACGTGGTCCCTACCCCCAATTCCCCAATCCACCAATCACCTCATTCCTTTGTCCCCAAGTTATGTGACGTGGCTTAAATCAACGTCCAAGATGAATGGCTTTCTCCCAACGCAAAATTTAACAGTGGAGATCAAAAATTGGACAAATGCCTCAAAAACGTGCAAAGGGCATATTGGAGATTTTTCCTTGATTAGGGTTTAGTATTTTCTATTCTAGATTGTTCTGTAGGCTCTATAAAAGAGGCCCCAACCTGTGGGTGACCCTTTGTTCCAGTTTCAAGTTTTTCTCACTTGTAATTCCTTTTTAGAAAAATAAAAGTTTGGTTTTTGATATATTCAAGTATAATTCCTTTTTATTGTTTTTAAAAGTTGAGTATTGTGTGAAAACTTGATTCTGAGTTCCATATTGTTATTTGGTTAAGTGATATTGAGGTTTCAAGTTATTTCAAAAAGTTTCTGAAAATCAAAGAATTTTTGGAAGAAATCTGTTTTAGGATTTTGGTGGTTAAGAGGTTAGTAGTAATTGGTGTTAAGGTGTTTTAAAAACGTTTTTAGAAGGTAAGAAAAGGTTTTGGAAGTGTATTTAAAGGAAAGAAAAAGAAATCAGTAATATATTATTGCTTGTTCTTCTTCTTCTTTTGTTTTGATTTCAAACAGGTTGAAGGCTTGTTGATTCAGTTCAGCACCAGCCCGGGCTGGTAGGGAGGAGGATTTACATCCTCTAGGGCTTTGGATGTAAAGCCCTAAGGTATAAACCTTTTTCCTTGTTCAAATTTCAGAAAAATTGCTTGTTCATATGATCTTGTGTGATTTGTTGCTCAAGAGTGTTATAATGGGTTGATTTGTGTTCTTGTTAGATGATATGCATGTTAGATGGTAGATGAGTCAGTTTGAGTAGAGATCATAAGGTTTTGGTGTGTTAAAATTGGTTTTCAGAATTTACAAGGGTGTTTGGCAACAAGGATTAGCAGGACATTTGATTTGATTTAGGCTATTAAAACAAGTTAGTGGAATTGAAAAAGGTTGAAAAAGGTTTGTAGTTAATATTAAGTTAATTTGGATCAAGTTAGAAGTTATTTAGTGTGGTTTTAATAGGATTAAGGTAGTCACAAATCTGCATGTTTATTCTGCCAGTTTTCTTGAGATTTTGTGTGCTTGATCTTTGAAAGTCTGTGAGTGATTGTATGATTTTATGTCTGATATTGTTTGAGTATCAAGTGGAGAGTGTGTATGCAAAATCTGGTCATCTAAAACTCCCTAGGGTGCATAAAATTTGCTAATCAGTCCACCAGACCTGCCTAAACATCTCAGAGACTTGCATTGGTTTGGATGTGCATTTGTTTAGCTTGAATTGCCTGCTAAGTGCTTATTACTTGTTCATTGTGACTCCTTGTGCTTAAATAAGCACAAGGGTGCCTGTGTGTTCCAATAATAATCACCAAACAAAGCATCAAGCCAAGTCCTCTTGGCATCACAAGTGCACAAGAGTGCACTTGTTTGGTTCATCAGAAACATCAAGTCTGTCACGTTTTTGTTTGAGTTTTTGGATCATAATCTTGGCTAAAAAGGCAATTGGAGTGTGTTTATAAGCTAGCTAAGGTTACTGGTTGGTTGTGAAAAGTTTAAAAAGCAAAAAAATATAAGAAGGAATAAAAAGGGTTGCTAAGATTCGAACCCCCGTCTCCACTCCCACACACCAAACACTTAACCATTGCGCCCTTGGGTCTTTTACTGACTAAGGGTGCAAAGGTTATTAACTTAACCAGTTTTTCACTTTATTAGCTTATTTAAAGCCGTGGCTTATTTCCACCATTTCTAGCTTATCTAATAAGCTTATTTCATTTAGCTTATTTTTCCTAGGAACTTTATAGTGTTTAAGATTTTTTAAAATTGGTTTCACATTTTTCCCATTATTAGTTTAATTTTTTTAATTTATTTAATAGCCGTTTTTAAAAAATCATTAAAAAATACCAAAAAGATTTTTAATTTTTAGAAAAAATAGTTTTTAGGTTTTATTTAATATATTTGAGGTTTACATCTTGTTTTGGTTTTAAAAACTTTTATTTTTAATTTTATATTATTTTAAGGTTTTTTATAAACTTTAAAGATTTTTATAAAATTATTAAAAAAGGTTTAGAAGCTCTAATTTGTGTTTTTCTCTTAGTTATATTATTTAGGATTTTTAGAAATTTTTTATTTTAAATTTTAGAAACTTTTTATTTTTAGCATTATTTTAATATTATTTTATTATTTAATTTTCAAAATTTTCTTTTTCCTTCTTTTTCATTTTTCCTAGGTTCTTTGTCATTAATTAGGACTATTTCCATTTTTAGAATATTTTTATAACTTTTAGATTTATTTTTATAATTATTTTAAGTTTAATTAGGTTTTAATCATTTTTAGAGTTTTAAAAATAGTTTTAATAGGTTTTAATTTTTAGAAAAATACTTTTTGGTCTCATAATAATATAAGTTAAGTAATTTTTCAATAAAATCATATTTTGGAATATTTTATTAGTTGTAATTGATTTTAGGGCTTTAATTAGCATTTAAAATTAATTATTTAATTAATAAAAGCTTTTAAAATATCTTTGTTGGATTTTTAACTTTATTTATATTATTTTAGACTTGTTTTAGCCTTTTTTATCTTTTCTTGATTTTGTTTTTGGCTTTAGCTTAATAAATTTTTAATTTTTGTGTTTTTCTACGGCTTTACGTTTACGTTTTTACGTCATAGTGTAATTTTCACGAAACTGTCATTCCATCTCATCAATATTAATCTCAAAGAAATACAAGTTAATTCACAACACATATACCTCCTTGGGAAACGAATCTTTCTCTCATTTTATTTGATTGTGGGTCATTACTTGTGGTTTTCCTAAATCACTCGTCGATACTTACCGCTCATATACGTTCTTTTGTTTTCCTAAACAAGAGTCGTATTTTACTACAATCATTTTGATATTACATCCAAAGAACATAAAATCAACAACTAAAACACACTTAAACACAGAAATCAACCAAGATCATACACCTTGCAATTTTCTGAGATTTTTCAAATGAAAAATGGGAGTACCTTAGGACCCTTACATCCAAGGGTCCTAGTGGATGCTACACCAAAATAATCAAATCAAGTTGTATAAATGCCAAATATCGGTCCGAGAAAGGTCTCAAATCGTGAAACGAGTTATGCCAAGATATGAACTTAAGGAGATACACGAGAAGCCGTTTTAAAAGATTTTGTCCTTCGGCTAACTATTGATCAAATCGTGCTACTTTACTTTCGGACTAATAACTACTTAAATAAAGTCAATATGAATCACTTGTGATCCATGACAAATAGATAAAAAATGCTAGTAACCCATCTCTTTTATAATAACTAGGATTGCGGGGAGAAAAAGTATTACACAATTTGAACGTATGAGTAGTGTTAGCATTGTGACTTGTACCAACAATGATCTTGTTTTTGCACTTAGCATGGAATGTATGACAATCAAGGATGACGAAATTTACTCTAAGGGACATTAACTTGTTTCTATTCTTTGACCCTAAAAGTCACCTTTTGGTGATGAAAATCATACATTATGTCTTTACACATCATCGTAGTATGTTGCAAGTCTTTTACTCTTCAATAAAGGTTAATAAAATTGAACTTTGGTGATGCTTAGATACTTTATTCTAGCATTGCGTGAGGGCACGGCAATGGCTTAGTATGGGGGAGTGATGAGATGGCATTTATACATGATCTCATCGTTCTTTTCGGGCTTTAAATGCATAAAATTGTCATAAAATACCATATATATGCTTGTGTTTGTTTACTTGTGTATTTTAGGTATGGATATCGTGAAAAAGACAAAAGATCACAAGTTACAAGGAAAAACGGACACGAGAAACGAAGCCGTACAATGAACCGGGCCCTAATCATGGAATTTTCATCAAATACCCTTGAAGACTTGAAGACAAAACAAGATTGATCCTTATTCTTTGAAGAAATGACACTT
>JANFOE010002209.1:0-93952 GCA_025667525.1 Glebionis coronaria
ATATATATATATATATATATATATATATATATATATATATCTATATATATATATATATATATATATATTATATATATATATATATATAGCATTATATATATATATATATTATATATATATAATATAATATATATAGTATATATATATATTATATATATATACATATATATATATATATATACATATATATATATATATATATATATATATATATATATATATCATATATATATATATATATATATATAAATATGTATATTTAGATCACTTTTGATAATCAACATCTTATCATTTAGGGGAATTCTACTTGAGGTTCCCATCAATTAAGACAATGTCGTCATGTCATAATCAATCAATCCATTCTACTCGGCACTATCAACTTTCCAGTTTTATTGCCGTCGATAAGATGTGAACTTCTCAAAAGACTAATAATAACTCATAATTCTTCACAAATTCAAGGATATCAGGAGACATAACTAACCTTAAAAGAGTAAGGCTAACGCATAATCTATGCGAGAGATATTTCAAATCAGATACATACGAAAACATTTAACGAATATTGTATATATCCCACGTTTTCATAATTTGAGTACACATTCGAAAGCTCCTCGGATCGTTACCCAGGTTATTCAAATGAAATCAAATCATAAGAAATGATAGGAACGTCGATACATCCAGTCGGGGTATCAACACTCGGTAATTAGATACTTTTCCTAAGAATCTTACTACAGGAGAATTGGACAAGTAAGAATTGTCAATTGTCAAATAAGACAATTTCCATAGATGAGTAAATTCAACTCAGAAAGAAATAGATGCTACATGGCACATATGTAGGTGTCCCTAACACTATGTCCTTATTTTTTTTCATTCACTTCTTGCAGATCTCATAAAATTTAATCTTACTCAATCTTTAAAGAAAATGTAGTGTTTATTCATTAGTTTTATGGTGACTACTAATCAGTCTTGCATAGTCCGATTCCAAATTGTATGTAGGCGCGCAACTATATACAATTTCAAGATTAACGATGCAATACTCAGTTCGTCAAAACGTTATCATCATGTTTATAATAAAAACATTTACATGCTTAATTCTTAAATAAGAATCAAAATATATTTACAAAGATTTTTCCTTGTTATGAAAACAATTAAGTTTTCCAAGGTGTTTTATAAACAACTTCATTTCGATAACAATCACTTATAAATCTCACTTTAAATAATCCATATAGTGATGAAAAATCCAATTTTTCTCAAGGAATAATGTTTTATCTTTATAAAAACAATGGGTGATCTGCAAAAGAGTGACGGAGAGTCGTTCACCAAGAACTAACTATAATATGATAGGAAATGAGTTTAGCCAAATAATCATGAGGTTCATGACCTTGATGGCACTCAAAAAGAATAATTCGTAACTCAATTCAAGATGAGTACTTGTTCAATGGTTGTATCACCAATGCGAACATTAGGATGAAGCAATAAAGGATAGATAACATCGATACATGTAGAATTTAGCAATCAAAGGTAGTCTTTTCATTAATCACAAACAAGTCAAATTGTACCGTAACACATTACGTGTCACTATGTCATACAATTCTCAGAACTCATCCTACCAACTGATATCTCAGTTAAGTTAGGGATTTTTAAAAGATACCATAATGAATACTAATCTACAAGAGTTATGGGGGTTCCACCTGTCCCGGAAGATCCATCTGTCTCAATTCAGAAGAAGATTTCTTCAATTTATTTCTTGGACACTGGGCATCCTCATTAGTGGACAATGGCCTAGGAACAACCCTTAACACGAATCAATAATCAATTAAAACTTTATAATTCAATCACAAAACTAAACAACTTCCTCTTAACAATCTCATATTCCATATGGGTTAAATTTTTACTTTATTCAAGTTTCAACCAATTTATACTCAATTCGATATCCTAACTCATATTCCAATACTTTCAATCTTATTCTTAGGCCTTAATAGGGCAATAAAAGCTCGATATGAATCAACACTTAATTTCCAATCCTATAGCTCTTTCAAAAGCAATTATCAAATGAGTCATTTATATGAAATGACTTAATCATTCAACTAGACTTCTCGGAAAGGTATTAGTGGCATGAGGCTTTTGGGTAATGGTTCCAATTACAGCCTCAAGTGCAACATTCACCGTTTCGATTTCAAATTTAAGAATTGGATGACAACGAATCAGATGACATCTTTCTAGGTGGTAACGTTTTGTCAAATTCCACTCTATAAAGAAAGATCGTCATGACATCGATATCAGATTTAATCTCGCCAATTCTTTTTCAATATCACAATCAACTAATATCTACATTTCTACGAATATCAACCATTTGTTGGGATCATAAATATCCACAACTTGGTTTAGATCTAGGATATCTAGAAATCCTACGAGAATAGCTTCGATTAATTTACTAGGGGATTTAGGGTTACTTGTGACAATCTACGTCGTATAAATACCTCGTATAAAAATCAAAATAATCATCAAATAATCATGTAATAAAATTACATCATATATATATAATCTAAGTTATATATATATATATATATATATATATATTAAAATAACACTTCTCAGTCTGGCCTTGTCGGAAACTCGGGAATTCTTCGGCACCGTTATAGTCAAAAGATTTTTAGACATTTTTAGAAAAATGTTTATAGTTAAAAGATTTTGAAATATTTTATTCAAAACCTTGGTTTTAAAAATCTTTCGTTCTCTATAACGAGAGCTCTGATGCCAAACTGTAACACCCCCAAATTTATACAACTCAATACAGCGGAAGACTCGTTGGTGTTACGGGATAGCACATTACTCACATCATAGACAACGCATAAAAATCGCGTCGTTTATTAATAAAGCATTTCCATTCATAAATATCAAAGTTACATCGGTCCCAAGTCATTATATTTCATACAAAGTTTTACAAAGTATTTGAATGGAAAATATTATTTAGGTGCGGGCCATGAATTCTTGTTGTCTTCCCGAGAATTACCTTCAAGTACCTGAGATAAAACATGTTAAAAGAAAAGGTCAGCGATACCGCCGAGTGAATTCATAGAGTTTAATAAAATCCATCAATATAATATCAGTATAAAGTTATTACTGAAAATCATTTTGTACAAATCATTTTAATAGGCCATAAAATAGCCAAAGTCATTTTATACAAATCTTCATCAAAATCATAATATAGGCATTTGCCTTAAAAATCATTATACGAGCCAATGTCGCAAAAATATCATACAATACGTCTTATAACGTTGTATGAAAATAAAAACCGTTATATGAATATGGTTATGAAAACCAAAACACGAACATAATATCAATAGTATGACCCTGTATTGCTAGTCAGGCAATACATCGTAATTCAGAGCGTCTAGTAGTATTTCGGTGATTGGATTATTTTAAGCCGCATGACATTGTTACCTTACTAAACCAACAACGGGTAGCTAACCCGATACCAATTTTGCCCATCTAAAGTAGCGTGTCGTCACAAAGGTCACGCTATATAAATCTTCTCATACATAAATTCGCATACCAATCAATGTGGCACGACGGGATCAACCGTCAAGGCGCGAACTAGGGTGATCGTCCCCAAATAGTACTATTATATGCACAAGCGTCTACCAAATCCCGGTAGTTCACAATTCATGCTAATGGGACTTTTAGTGACATAACCTAACTTTAATAATCCATTTATTTTCATCTATCTGGTCCTTTAATCATTTATCGGGTCATACAATCGGGTCATTCAATCATTCGGGTCCAAATCAATAAACAAACAATCGGGACAAATGGTGTCCTATTTTATAAAAACTAACATGTTATCTCCCTCGCGGGTTTATAAAATATTTCATAAAAACATTTAAAAGAGTGTGAGGCTATGAACTCACGTTGATGTGGGAAGGCGGGTTATCGGTAATTCGGACGTACGGTACGTGCTTCAATCACGGAAACCTAGATAAATAATACTCGTCTTAGACTCATGTCCAATGACTTTATAAAAATACCAATTATGTATACATATGATGATTATATATATATGATGATCAAGTGGGTTTACATATTCTCATTTACTCATTTTTGTGTTATATGTCGATAACTTTTATACTAGTTTACTAGTTTTACCTATTTACACGTTTTAAGTCCAATAAACTTATTATAAGTTATTTAACTTGTTTTAATCCATTTTGTACTTATATTATCAGTATTTAAACTTTCCATGTTGGGCCCAAATGGGTTAAGCCCAATGAGTTCTTTTTACAAGTATTTATCTTATTAAGTCCAATTATTAGTCCAATATGTTTAGTTAGCTCGTAAATGTCCGTATTTATTATAGTTCGGGTTTTATCGGTTTTTACTTGTATTAGTTACTTATACATCAGCATATGACTTTTATAAACTTTACATTAGACGGGTTTGGTCGTCTAAGTTTTATTTGGCGAAAAACGTTAATTTTACGGCAATAGCCGAAAAAGTCGTAAAAATCATGTTTATAGTTTTTATAACTTATAAAACATAACAAGTTACCATTTTTA
Source organism: Glebionis coronaria (assembly GCA_025667525.1). Classification (NCBI taxonomy): domain Eukaryota; kingdom Viridiplantae; phylum Streptophyta; class Magnoliopsida; order Asterales; family Asteraceae; genus Glebionis; species Glebionis coronaria. The sequence continues at coordinate 4,554 of JANFOE010002209.1, forward strand.
TAAAATGTCCACTTATTTATCATTGTACATATTTATATAAATAAAATCCAAGAGTTAGTGGGTTTTAACTTTACATTTTATACAATATAAATTTGAGTGCTTATATAATAGTATTATACTTTATTTTCCAAAATCTGATTTTTATCTTCACTTTCACCAAAACTGCCATATCTTGAGTTCTATATGGAGATAGAAGCTCAAATTTTTATCACATAAACTACATGATATGTGCTACATTTAACTCTCCTATAGCTACTGTTGAATTGATATGAGCTTAAACTCATATCCTTTTATCAACAAATAACCCTAAAACATGAAGCAAAATACCAATTTATCTTGCAAAATAGTGTTATGTGGTATGTTTGTGTTTGTGTACACTTGTGTAGGTAAAAGGATACATTTTCAAGCAAACAAAGAAAAATCAAGCTCAAATGGATGAAAAAGACAAAGAAGGATCAAAAGTGACAAGACTTTGAAGTACAAGGACCTATCTTGACAAACTGCCAAAGTTGAAGGACTAAAGTGCAAATATTGTAAAAAGTCAAGATTAAAGTCAAAATTGGTCAACTATCAAGTCAACAAAGTCAAAGGGTCAATTCTGCTCAAAGATGAAGTTTGGAGGACTTAAAGTGTCAGAGAAATAAAGTTACAAGCCTTTAATGCAATCTGCCAAAGTACAAGGGTTGAAACTGCCAATATTGGAAAGTTACACAAGTTCAATCCATGTGTACAAGTTTTGAGCCAATAAGAAGAGAGAATGAGAGGCACACGGATTGCCAACTCATAAGTAATTAATTCCCACTCAGCCGCCACATTAAATGAAAAAAATCTCAACAGTGTGATCCGTGTGACACCAATTCAACCATTCACAGGACGACACGTGGCATCTTCAAGAAGGCAAAATTTTCCCAGGATCGTTTTTGAGCTAGAGACGATTTCATAAAGAAGTATAAACATCAAAGTTGCTCAATTTTGAGAGACGAATTCAATGGTTATCATCAATTAACATTTCATCCACTCAATCAAGAAAGCCCAAATCATTGTTCATACCTGGAAATCACTTAAGCAGAATTAGTCCACGTGGAGAGCTGGGATTGGTCCTGACACGTCACCAACCCCAACAATCATCTTTCTCAAGTCTATAAATAGATGGATAGGACCTCATTTGTCACTTGTAGCTTAATATTGTAAAAACACACACTTCTCAATTTCCTTTCATTTTTCCTTCCTCTTTACCCTAACTACTCAAGAGTCTGACAAACTCTTGAGTTAGTTAGTTAGTTAGTAGCTTTCTAACAGCTTTGTAACAACTTTCATGGAATAAAATTCAAATTCTCATTTCCCGCCAATTCTGTTCTTCATTCTACTGTTCATTACTTGCTGCTTTTGGATACTTGTGTTGCTGCATTGTGTTTGTTATGATCATTGATTGATCATAACTGACCTTGAAGAAGTTTGGGAGCATTTTGTTGTGATTTCAGTTCAGACACTAGTTCTATTGAAGATTTCAAGCATTTTGATGATTATTGTTGATTGATAGTTGTTTTTGATGATTGATAAGATGAACTAGTGATAAGGTGGTGGTTATCACTAGGGTAAGAGAGTTCAGCACTCCTCTTCTTCCCAATGGTTTACTTCAAAAGGTTTTAGAGTTCTTATTTTTGTTCCACTGAAATTGTCAATTGCATGCTACATTTCCTAGATTAAATCCTGTTGTTTGCCTGATAAAATTTGTTTAGTTTGGATTTGATTAGATTCTAGACTTGTTTGTAGCTTAAGAGTTGCTTCACTGCTTATTGATTTGGATTTTGTCTTGTTTGTTAGCTGATTTCAGTAACTTTTTAGCCTTTTACTTTGATTGAAGTTCTAGTAGTGTTAATTACTTGCATACTTCTTTTAAACATTTCATTTTGATCACTAAGTCTGGTTTGCTATAGATTTTCATTTAGTTTAATTTCAAAATCAAATAGTCTTCACAAATTTTCATATAGATCAGATTAAGGAGTGTTTGGTTTTAACTGATTTTTGATTTTAAAGTGTTGGTAATTGGCAAGTTAGTGTTCATTTTCATTTACAAAGTGATAAAAAGTAGTTTTGTACCATTTTCAAGTCAACTCTTAGTTCAAAAAGGCAATTGGCAAGAAAAAGTATTGGGTCAGTATTCAGTCATTTTAACTCATAAAAGTTGTCAATTTCAACTGCTTAGAATTCACTCATTACTTGATGAAATTGAACCAAACCTGTTCTCAATTGTTGATCAATATATGAAGTTTGATAGTCTAAAAGGATTTTGTACAGTTTCCATTAAGCTAGGAGAAATAAGCAAAATTCAGATAAGCTGAGTTGAGGCAAGTTTCTGTAAATTGAAATTGAGATTTTGTATCTCTTGATCCTTTTCATAAACCTGGCCATTTTTCTTCACAAATCACTTTAGAATATGATGTTACTTGATTTTTGAGAATTTCAACTTTTTGACAAAAAAGTTGGTCAACGCTTGGTCAACGATAAGCTCTTTTCAGCTTAATCCATTTTCTAGCTTATTTCTGGATGAAAATTGTTCTAGTTTGATTTCCCGTTCATCACTTGAGTAGCTTAATCAGTTTCAACAAGAAAATCAAGTTGTGATTGTCTAGATTTTGCTGTAGCTTATTTTGGGCTTATTGATAAGTTCTCATTTGCTTATTTTACAACTTTAGCCAAAATCCTTTTACACACGTAGCTTAATTGGGATTTAAAGTGTTTTGCAACTTGTCTCATTAAATTTGGTTCAGTAATAAGCTCAAACGAGCTTATTTTCATTCTAAACCCGTTTTTGGCTTAATGAGTTCTTGAAATTGCAATCTGGTCCCTAATGTTCTAATCAGTTTCTGAATTTGGCTAAACTTCATTGTTTTTAGGGTTTGCAACTTTTAAGTCCTTGTAGTTTTGAGAGTTGTTAATTTCAGTTAGCAAGTTGTTAAATTTGTTACATTTTGGTTAGTTGGTTATAAGTTTTACAAATTTGATCCTTTTGGTTAACTGATTTACACTTTTAGTCCCTAGATTTCCTAGAATTTACATTTCAAGCATTTATCTTTCCTAGAATTTACATTTCAAGCATTTATCTTTCCTAGAATTTACATTTTCAGTCCTTTAAGTTTCATATTTTACATTTTGAATATTACTTGAATAAAAACTTGGTATTTGCAAGATGTTTTACATATAAGTAGGTAATATTTTTCCCTTTTGCAAGACTTTGTTGAATTAGCAAATAGAATATCCAAACAAGATTAACAACCAAAAACAGTTAAAAACCCGATATTGGTTGGACTTTCCATTAGCAAGAACTGAGAAAAAACGAACTGCATTATACTCAATTTCATGAATCATCTTCTAAATATTTTCTAAAAATCGTACAAAACAGTGAACTCAGATTTATACCTTAAACTTGTTTTGATCATATCTCACTCATTATAATGATTCCATTGCATGGCCAACTCTCACATGTGTACAAGACCCATAGCTTACTGTAAATCCATTAATCTATGCCATTTTTATCAGTTCATCATTTGATTATTTACTGTTTTATACAACCAACAAATTTAAACAAGATTTTAGACTTGTTTCTTATAGTCTTACATCTTTTTAAGCATGTTTATCAACAACAAATCCCCACACAACACTTTTATCATCATATAATCATCATATACATATACAATAGGAAAGAAAATACATGATTACATAATCAAAATAACAAGAGGATGAGGAGAACAATCTTTATACCACCATGATGATGAAATGATGAGCTTTTGGATGAACAAGACATGGTTTTGGGTAACCAATCTTATGATATATCACCACCACTTCTAGGATCACCAAGTATTTGTAGATCCCTCAAAAAATCAGCCCTTGTTCTTCATGAAAACTCCTTGAGAAATCAGCCCCAAACTCCCTTGAAAACTCCTTTTTACATGTTAAGATCACCTCCAATCTTCATAACTTCAATGGGTTTTCATCATATGTGTGAATAACATATGATTTCATGGTTAAATCAAGATCAAATGGGTTATTTAGGGTGAGAGTAGGACGAATTTTTAAGAGAGAAATGGGAGGATGAGAGTGGTTTGCATGAGTGAAAATGGTGGTTATGAGTAGCTCGTTGTTTTTGTGGGATGAGTGGAAGAAACTAGCTTAAGTGTTAAGCTAGTGCTTACACTTGTAAGCTACAAGTTAACATGATGCCACATCTTTGATGTGGTGTCATGTTGTGCCATCCCATGTGTATTAGTGGGGTGGCATAATGTATTTTGTCCCACCTCACTAATTTACGGGTATTCCTCGATTCTAGTTTCCTCGATTTACGTGCCCTCGGGTCGTTTCACGAAAAACGTTTTTATAAATTATGAATCAACGACACAAAACGAATCCAATAAAAATTGTCTCATCAAAAACGGAGTTCAAAAATGTAAATACATAATCCTAAGGTTTCCGGTTTAGTCGTAAAGGACGTTAAATTAAAATCGTAAGTCCTAATCTCTTCTCGTAAATTTGTGAGTTTATGAACAAACTCAAATTTAAAACTCCAAAATAATATTCATGGACAAATTTATTTTCTGAAATGTCGGACTGCCACCAAAGACGGTGTATGTAAACGTAAGCACGTAACGTAGAATCCTCCGGTTTAAACGTAGTCGATGCTACTTTAAGACTAAATCCAAATTTCTTCCCAAAAATAAGTGAGTTCATATTGTAACATTAAAATAATATTTTCAAATAATATTTGAGAATAAAATATCAATCGTAAATTGACGGATTGTCACACAAGACCATAAAGATATTGCGTAGAAACCTGAAACGAGTTTGAATCAATTCAGAATCAAACCACTGTTGCTTTTCAGTTTTGCACATGTTCAATTCATAAAGAATCTTGCATATGACCTACCGCAGTGCTGTTTGACGTTAACACTGGAAGGATTTCCACTCATCACTGTGAATACTAAGTAGTATCACTCTGAGTGTTCTAGCAATATCACAAGGATATAGCGTAGGACTCTCTTGATCTTCATCCGTGTGTCCTAACGAGATTTGATTGATCTCTTGGCTCTAGACTCTATTTGTGCACTTTTAGTGGTCAGAGGCTGGAGCAGATGCCACCTATTCAATATCAACTATCTCGGAATGAGAAAGTCAATAGAAGTCGTGTTGATCTCTGTGACAATAAAACAAACTTCTTTTGAGAGAAGCCTGAGTAGCTAGGAAAGGGTTGTGCTTCACATCACTGGGTCCATGATGAGTTTGACTTCATGATGAGTTGACCCGGTTTCTGCCTAAGTTGTATGGAGGGCTTCTTTCTTTACATCCTTTATCCTTACATTTCTTTTTCATTCTTCAACCCCTTCAATGCTTACCAAGACATCATTACTAGCACCTTGTTGTGATTGTTCCAGTGCTAGCATCAGTACTTAGTCGGCATTCAGCTACGTTCACATTCTACTCCATCTTTCCTAAGGACTTCTAATAATCTATTGGATTGTCCCTGGGAAGATCCCTCTGGTTCTGGTTGGATCATAGGACTTAAACCTAACCACCCTTTTGACACCAATAACGTCGTGAATTAAAGATGTTGTGGGTATTTGATCGTAACCATGAAAACCACTTTAAATTCTAACAAAGTGTTTGAAAAACATTTAACACCTTGCTAGTTTTGTCATTTCCGAAATGCTCCCCCTTCACATGTGCATCGATAATCGAAAGTGTTTCGCACATGTAGGTAAGAGTTAAAGTGCTTGAGTCTTATATTAGATCACATTTTAATCACATTTTCTCCCCCATCTCTAATATATAAAATCTTTTGATATTAGAGATACCAAATTTGATTAAAATATATTTTGAAAAAATAGTCTTGAAATCTCAGGGAGAAAGATGTGTTAATCTTTTGCATGAAGTTAAAATGCTCCCCCTAAAAAATTGATCCAATTGAATTGTCATTGTGAGGAATGATCCACATTTCGCTTTTTGAGGATGGGAGTTGTTGAACACACAATTTTTGAAAGATTTTGAATATCATTGAAAAATTCTTGAAAAAATTGTGTTCAACGCTTTTTGAAAAATCAATTCTTTTTGTTGAAAGGTTTTTCTAAAGCATAAACTTGAGTTCATAGACTTTGAATGTCTTGACGAATCCACTCAAGTGTAAGAAGATTTAACTTCTTTTGCTAAGGGTAAGAGCACGAAATCGTACACTCCCCCGTGAATATCGATCCGGGTTACAATCTGAAAGTGATTACAAGCCATTGTGTTTTGCTCAAAACGTTGAATGTTTTGTGACTAGCTCAACCCGTGATAGATTGCTCTACCCGTTGTGTGGAAATATTTGTCCAAAATAGACAATTTCCTTTATTAAAAGAAGAAATGACATGTTTTGAAAAATATTTACAACTTTCATTCGAGCTTTATGTACACACCCGTGTCGTTATTGAGCGACATTTCTAGGCACGTCCATATTATCGATACTGAAAGACATGTCGAGAAGAATATTTTTGAATTTTGAAAGATTTTTAATTTTGTGTTTTGGTTTTATGTGTTTTATATTTTTGTATTTTGCTTTTTCAAAGATATATACAAGTTGATGTTTGATAGATAAATCAAGCAGGCACCTTTGCCAGAATCTCCAAGTCTGCTGGAGTCAAACATCTCATACCAATTTGCCTAACGAGGTACTCAAACCTATCTTTCGACAGAGCTTTCGTAAACAAGTCGGCTAATTGGTAATCCGTTCCAACAAAGTATAGTTCAACGATACCTCTTTCAACTTGTTCCTTTATGAAGTGGTATCTGACATCGATGTGCTTCGTACGGGAATGCTGTACCGGGTTGCAAGAGATGGCTATGGCAGACTTTGAGTCACAGTACATAGGTACTTTATCAAAGTGGAAGCTATAATCCGTGAGTTGTGTTCTCATCCAAAGAACTTGAGCACAACACCCAAATAGAGACACATACTCCGCTTCGGCTGATGAAAGTGACGTGCAATCCTGCTTCTTGGAAGACCATCCCATAATCTTATCTTGTCCTAGAAATTGTGCACCACCAGAAGTACTTTTACGTGTATCAAGACACCCTGCATGATCAGAATCTGAATAGGCCGTTAGAAAGAAACCGGTTTCCCTCGGATACCAGAGTCCCATGTGAATGGTATTCTTAAGGTACCAAAAGATCCGTTTAACCTCCTTGAGGTGCTTTTCAGTGGGTCGTGCTTGATATCGTGCACAATAGCATGTAGCATGATGAATATCTGGTTTGCTTGCTGTCAAGTACATGAGGGACCCGATCATGGAACGATATCTCGTTTGATCTATGGGTAATCCCTCCAAGTCAGCATCTAGGGATGTGGTTGATAATGGTGTCCCAACGGGGTCACATGAAGTCATACCATGCTTTTTGATTATCTCTTGACAATACTTAGCTTGGTTTATAAAGATACCACTTGGGGATTGGTGAACTTGAATTCCTAGAAAGAATTTTAGTTCGCCCATCATTGACATTTCAAATTTGCTGTGCATTACTTTTTCAAACCATTTTGAAAGTTTTGGGTTTGTAGACCCGAAAATAATGTCATCAACATAAATTTGCACAAGCAAAATGTCATCCCCATATTTATAAGTGAACAAAGTTAGATCTATGGAACCTTTTGAGAAACCTTTGGATACCAGAAATTTTGAGAGCTCGTCGTACCACGCCCTTGGAGCTTGCTTGAGTCCATAAAGTGCTTTGTGGAGACGATACACCTTGTCAGGATAATGAGGATTGACGAATCCTTCCGGCTGCGTGACATAGACTTCTTCCTTCAAAGGACCGTTAAGAAAAGCCGTCTTTACGTCCATTTGATAGACAGTGAATCCCTTATGTGCAGCATAAGCAAGGAAAATCCTGACCGCTTCCATGCGAGCAACTGGTGCAAATGATTCATCAAAATCAATTCCCTCTTTCTGGCCATACCCCTTAGCCACTAGCCTAGCTTTTTTCTTGATGATCGTATTCTCTTCATCCATCTTGTTTTTCCAGATCCAACGAAGATTTAGTGGAGTCACATCGTATGGTCTGTCAACAAGTTCCCAGACTTTAAGTCTTTCAAATTGTTGAAGTTCATCCGTCATCGATTCAATCCAAGCATGATCAGCCATGGCTTCTTTGATGTTTTTCGGTTCAGTCGTACTCACAGCGAGTGCGAACATACAAACATCGCCATCGATGGCTAGTTGTCGTCTTGTACGAACGGGCTGTGAAGGGTTTCCAATTACGTGAACCAAAGGATGATCTCGGGTCCAATGATGTGTTGAAGGATGTCGTTGATAGAACGTATGCATATTTGACGGATCAACATGGCGAGTAGAAGACTATCCAGTTTCGTGTACCGGTGTACCGAATGGGTTGATAAATTCGTCTTCGTCGGATAATGCATCGTCTGCTTGATGTGTGTTCTCGGGAGCAATGACAGTAGTTGTGGATGTTGTAGGATCGATTGTTGAAGTGATATTCTGAGGAGGTAAATCTGCAACAACCCGTGTTGAAGTAGATGAAGTTGTATCCTTTTGTTGACGATGAACAGTATCATTATTCTTATCATGAGTGACAGCGGAAGACTTCGATGCAACTTGTTTCTCCCCCGTGAAATATTCATCATACATTGGTCCATATAACATTTCCAACTCTTCAAGTGTCGTGTCCACTGTCATATCTGCTCTAGGAACATGTTCAGGAACCAGCTTTGAACTTGACGGTTCATTGCTGTGGTCTTGAGTTCCGAGTTCCATGCGGTTGTGAATGGAAGTCGTTTGTCGTTGTGGATCGGGACTTAAACTGTTTTGTTCAAGTGCCATCTCTTGTAATTCATCGAATCTGATATGAATAGTCTCGACTATCAATTTTGTTCTCTTGTTGTATACTCTGTATCCCTTAGACTGAGTTGCATATTCCACTAAAATGCATGCATCACCTTTCTCTTTCATCTTGTCCAGATTTTCACCATCTTGAATAATGTAACACGTACATCCAAAAACATGAAGGTGTTTGAGTGAAGGTTTGCGATCATTAATTATGTGATATGGTGTCTTTTCGTGCCTTGGGATAATTAAGGAGCGGTTTTGTGTGTAGCATGCGGTTGACACGGCTTCGGCCCAAAAGTATAGTGGAAGTTTTGAAGCGGATAATAATGTTCGAGCAGCCTCAACTAAAGTACGGTTTCGTCTTTCAACAACACCGTTTTGTTCGGGTGTTCGAGCAATAGATGTTTCATGTTCAATTCCCTCAGCTTCAAAATAGTTTCTTAGTTTTGAATTCAAAAATTCAGTACCTCTGTCAGTACGAACCACTTTAACTTGAGCTTGAAGACCACGTTGTATCACTTTAAGGAAGCTGATGAGAACATCGGGTGTTTCATCCTTGGACCTCAAGAAGTGAGTCCATGTGTACCTTGAGTAGTCATCGACAATTACCATAACGTATTTCTTCCCATTGATACTTTGAACACGCATGGGACCACACAAATCTATATGAAGAAGATCTAACCGTCCTTTAGATCTTGGTGTAGTCTTTGTCTTGAAACTACTCCGTTTAGCTTTACAAAGCTCACAAGAAGAACAAAGATGATCTTTGATGAATTTCAAGTTAGGAAGGCCTCACACAATATCTTTCTTGGAAAGCAAGTTGATGGTATCGAAGTTAAGATGAGATAAACGTTGATGCCATAACCAAGCTTGAGTCGTTGAAGCTTTAGCCATGAAACGGATTGGAGTTGAAGATGTGGAGAATTGTAGTGAAATAGTGTAGAGATCAGTACCCCGTGTTCCGGTAAGTAAGTCATTTCCATCATAATCACGAACAAAACATGTCTTCTTTCTAAAAGCAACCTCCAAATCCGCATCACAGAATTGACCAACCGAGAAAAGATTGTGATTGAGCCCTTCGACGTAGTAAACCCTTTTGATAGTGATATTCCCCTGAACCAAGTCTCCATATCCTAGGATCGGTGCAAACTGATCATTTCCGAATCGGACCGTACCCAGGAACTTCTCCACGAAGTTAATTAGAAGCTTGAGATTCCCCGTCATGTGCTTCGTGCATCCGGAGTCCAGTATGAAGAGAATTATTTCGATCATCTGCAGAAGAATTAGAACACGATGGAGCATTTGCTAAATTGGATTCCATGTTAGTTATGATTTCCGATTCATTAGTTTCCCTAGTTTCATCACTTAGAGGCACACTAACGCTCGTAGTCACATTTTCTGTCCTAACCTTAGGCATCCATTTGGATCCTGGAGGACATTGATTAGCAAACCACCATTTCCAAGGCTTGCTAGCAGATTCATATAATTCCCTAATTCTGCTTCTAGGGTTCTTAGTGGTGGAGTCTGATGCAATACTTTTCTTAGGGGGGTTGCACCAGAATGGTTCACTTTGCGTTTGGGTTTTCTAGCACTAATCGGCATCACAATTTGCTTCTTAGTTCTAGTTTCTACGCCTTTGGCATTATTCGAAACACACATAGCATGATTAGCATTAGCACACTTTCCACATTTCACACAAACAAACTTAACTTTCATAGCATTCAAAGTCGAATCATTCAAATCGTCATTACACGCGATTACAGACGTTTTATTCTTAGAAATATTGAAAATCCTAGGGTGGTCTTCTACTTCCTTCATCTTCCCTTGACTTTTGTTTTGCCAGACCTTTTCATTCATGCGAGTGCTCTTAAGCTGGGGCCGGCTAACACTAGCAGTGGGGACTACTCCTGTAGTAAAAGACACACATCTATTAGTGTTTCTAGAAGTCTGAGGTGATTGACTTTCTTTGTTTTGTGTGGGTTTAGTGGCCAATCTATACATCCCTGGTTTAACCACATTTGTGTTCTTAATGCTTTGTGATCGAATATGTGTTTTGGGAGTGTTTTGTGGTAACCTATCCTTCCCATCCGTCTTGGGGGCAAACGCAGGTTTTGCAAATGCAGAATTAGAGAAAACATATGGTTTTCCCAAGACAGAGGGTCTAGTCACTTTTTGAGCATTGGGTTGTCTTACAACAGGTTTCTTAACACTAGGTTCCACAATCTTCCCACCCATCTTAGCAATGAGTTTCTGCAACTCTGCTATCGCCCTGTCCCTGTCTTGTAACTGAGCTTTCAACCCTTTAATTTCCAAATTATGTTCGTTCATTTCTCGAAACGTTTGGGAAAGTTTTTCTTGCAATTTATTATCATGTGGAAAACTACCAACGTCTTTTTGCAAAGCAAGTTCAAGAGAATGACAATGTTTTTGAAGGAAATCAGTTTTGTGTTGAAGTAACTCAAAAGCCTTTTTATCAACATTTTCTTTATGTTTCGAAAGCTCAAGTTCAAGACGCTCACACTCTTTGATTTTATCAAGATATTTGCATGCAATATCAGAATATTCATCGATATCAGCACAAGATTGAAGAGTAACACACAAAATATCTTTGGAGAGACATTCTTCTAAGAGTAGATCATATTCGTTTGAAAATTCTAATTTGTCATTTTGAAGGTCATCAATTTCTTTTTCAAGAGACTCAACATATTTCAAATCATCAAACATTTCAGACTGAATTAAATTTTCAAACTCAAGAACATGTTCTTTTATTATCTTCGTATTTGGTATTAAAAGTTCTTTCACAAGCACAGTTATGTCGTGAGAAATCTCGGTTTTCCACTTATCCTTTTGACGTTTCTCCCAATCGCTTTCAACAATTGATTGAACATTATTAACGTGGTGTTTAAGAAAACCAAGTATTTTTCTACTTTTGCTTTTAGAAGCATCTAGAGGCAAATAGTTAATATATTTAAAAACATTAGTTTTCCTCTTAGTGGCAAAAACTTTTTTCCATTGAATTCTTTTTTGTTTGCATTCTAAAAATAATTCCTCACGAGACTTTTGTTTTTGTGGAGTGAAAAGACCATAAAGCCTGTTTTCATAAGCATAGTTATATGGTTTCACAAAATCTTTATTGACCTGTGATCTACTCTCCTCATCCCAAAGGGACGTCTCTTCCCTATCGATGTTAGCTACTAGGCAGTCATTATCAGTCCATTCGGACTCATCAAGATATAAGTGAGGGTTCGCAGCTTGAGCTTGTTGGAGGTACTTGGGTGTGGCAAAGCTAGGTTGACCCTTGAAAAATGACCGAGGTGCTATCATTCTTACGGTTTGAATAGAGTCATGTGTATTATAAACAACTTTTTTCAAAAATTCGACTTGTTCTTTGAGATCCTTTACTTTTTCAGTATCTTTGCTTTGTCTATTTTTGAAATCTTGTTTTAATGTTTCAACCTCTTGTTTCTTCTCGTCAAGAATTTTAGCAGAATCGGTGGTGTTCATAGAAAGCCTCTGTTCAAGTTCATTAACTTTTGTTGTGGCAAGGTACGTTTTTTGACGTTCATCACTTAATAAAACATTAAATTGACGTTTTTCTTTAGTTAACAAAGCAAGAGCTTCATTGTATTTATTTTCAAAATCGTCCTTTTTAACGTTGATGACACGACTTTTGTACCCCTCAAGCTCGTTGGTCTTTTGAAGAAGCTCAGCCCTATAACTATCAATTGTCTCACTAGATTTTATAAGAGCGGCTTTGCATTCTTCAAAGTTTTGAGTGAGCGCTGCGTTTGCCTTCTTTAATTGCTTTTGATTCTTTCTATTTTCATTGACATCTTTTTGTAAACTAGCAATTAAATTAGCAAGCGCGACACGCTCCTCGTCATCATACTCATTTGCATGTTGATCATCCTCAAACTCATTATTGCACATGTTTGATGAATCGGGTGTGGTATTGCTATCAACCGTTTCCATCATACACGTGTCAATAATTGTTGTTGGTAGATCACTATGCTCATGTGTATCACCAAACACATTATATTCAGCATTATCTTGTACCTTATCAATTGGCTCGGTATCAAAGATAGGACCATTGTCATCTTCAGTGACGTTAAGGACCTCATGAATCTTTGCCATGTATGAATAATGTGCTTCGAGTTCTTGGTCGGAGACTTCATCATCTGTGTCGTCAAGCATTTCTCCTTCCTCAGCTGATAACTTGATTCCAGCTTCCATTTTCTTGCAGAACAACATCTTTTCCTTATGATAACCATAATCTTTAACCCTCTTTGGCTGCCTGCATTCCCTAGCCAAATGCCCAAAACCTCGGTAGTTATAACACTGAATCCCACTTTGTTGCACAACTTGAGTACCAACAGTTTCCCTATTTCCAACAACAGTAGCCACCCTCTGATTATCATACTTAGGTTGTCGATCATACTTTGGAGGACTCTCAGCACGTCTTCGTGTGTCATACCTTGGAGGACTCTGTGCATGGGTGTTCCTCGAGTTTGAAGATGTTCGAAGGTTGTTGTTGGTGGGTTTGTAGATTTTCTTATATTGCTTCATAACGAAAGCCATTTGTTGCTTAAATTCCCTATCCTTTTGAGTTATTTCTTCATCACTGTCTTCTTCGGATGATTCCTCAGGTGTGGGTGATGGTGCTCTTACAACTTCTTTGCCTCGGGATCGTGTTGGGACATGTGACTTGGAGACAATGGATGATCGTGGTGATGATGATTGAGTAGAGTAGGTCTTTGAAGTACGGGAGTGATAATCTGGGTAATGTTGAGTGGTAGACACCAAAGCAAGTGGATTGGAAATCTTTGCAACTCGTTCAGCTCGAAGTTCATTTGCCTCATTTTGAAATTGTTTCAAGATGTCAAAGAGCTTGTGATATGAAACTTCGTCTAACTTTTGTTGTTGTTTTACCAAGGTAACAAACCGTGTCCACTCTGGTTGAAGTTGCTGTAGAAATTGGACATTGACTTGCATGGTGGAAACTTGCAAGTTGTTTCGGGTCATATCATTCATCATCTTGTAGAATCGGGAGTAATAAGAATCAATTGATTCCCCATCCTTTGATGTAAACTTGCCAAAGTTCCAAAACATCTTAGTTTTCACATCTTGTTTGTTAAGTGATTCACCTTGTTGCAATCTTTCAATGGCCGTCCATATTTCTTGAGCAGTAGGACATGCGTCAACCGTAGAGTAAATTTCATCTCCAATGCCACTGAGAATTAAGTAGATTTCTTCCTTCTCTGCATCAAACCACGCACGGTTCTCTGGGGTGAGGTCGGTCCTCTTTTCATCACGTTCATATGCGGGTTGTGTGTCACTTGTGTCTGTGGCTGGTACTGCAGGAACTTGAATCCCTGAGAGTTTATAGGGTCCCTCCAAGATACATTGCCTTAAAGCATCTCCGTTAGGTTTTGTGTCAAGGTAACGTATAAAACGGGATTGCCATTGATCATATCGACCCGACACAAGCATTGGTGGTCTTTCTTTGTTACCTGCCACCATTATGTTGTTGTTCGTCACACGATATTCAGCGGTAGAATCCATCTCAAAGTTCTCTGAAATGATGAATCGAATGTGGATCTTAAGTAGTTGTGTTGTGATTGTTTGGTTGTTGAAATTCCGAAAATTGCGATTTTTTTTTCTCAGCCCGACAATAAATTCCTCAGTCCGACAAAACGGTAGACCTAAAAAATTTGTAATCACCAAATTTTGAAATTGAGCTAGAAATGTCCTATAACTAGTATGGAAAAAATTTGATTTTACTTGACCTAAAAATTTTAACTCTTTTTTTTTTATTATTATTTTTTTCTAATCTTCGTGTAAACTACGATCCTAAACTAGTCTAGATGGTGGCTAAGTCTAAAAAATACTCAAACAAAATTTAGCAAAAACATGTCATCGGAATCACTTCGTCGGAATGTCTAATCGGAATGTGTAATCGGAATGTCTAATCGGAATGTGTAATCGAAATGTCTAATCGGAATCCCTTCGTTGGAATGTCTAATCGGAATGGTGATCGGAACGACCTTGTCGGAGTAGCAAATCGGAATGATGATCGGAAAGAGCTTGTCGGAATACCAAATCGGAATGATGATCGGAAAGAGCTGGTCGGAATGTTGTTGAATAACCCTTGATATATGATTGTATAATACACGAATTAAAGAAAGAAAGGAAGATATGAGATGAATTTTAGAGAGAGAAACTAGAGAGAGAAAAGAGAGAGAAGTGTGTGAACTTGTGAAATATTAGATTAAGAAGAAAATGAATCACCAACCCTCCTAACATGCTAGGAGGGTAGTATATATAGTCCACCCACATGCGGGCTTCTTTATGGACTATATGGTTTGGGTCGGGCTTTCCTTTTGGGCTTTAGTTACTTATTAATGAACTTTAGCCTAAAGTTAAGCCCGTATAACACGACTAATATACTACCTATTACAACGTTCTAAAATACGATACATAATAAACATATGACCGAGCATTATTGTTTGGCTCAATATTTTGAGGCTAACAATAACCTTTGATGAAACCCCTCCTTCACCCAAGACACCACCATTGGTTGATGATGACTTGGATGAATTAGAAGTAGTTAAAGCCAAAGAGGTTAGAAAAATAGGAGTTGAAGACCTTAGTGTTGAAAAGGAAGTAAACATTAAGGAGTCTAGGGATCATACTCTCAATAATGTCATTGGTGACTTAAATCAAAGGACCCTAAGATCTCAAGTCCAAAACCAAAGCAACTTCTTTTGTTTTGTCTCCTTGATTGAACCAAAGAATGTTAAAGAAGCTTTGACGGATGAGAGTTGGGTCATTGCGATGCAAGAAGAATTGAATCAATTCGTTGCCAATGATGTTTGGGAACTTGTTCCTCCACCTAGAAGTTCTACCATTATAGGAACCAAATTGGTATTTAGGAATAAGCTAGATGAGAATGGTGTTGTGTCTCGTAACAAGGCTAGACTTGTAGCTCAAGGCTATAATCAACAAGAAGGGATTGATTATGACGAGACATATGCACCGGTAGCTAGATTAGAATCAATTAGAATCCTTTTAGCCTACGCTTGTGTCTTAGATTTTAAGCTTCAACAAATGGATGTAAAGAGTGCATTTCTTAACGGTTTAATCAATGAGGAGGTATATGTGGCTCAACCTCCCGGCTTCATTGATTTTGAGAAACCGGACCATGTTTACAAGCTTAAGAAAGCACTTTATGGACTCAAACAAGCACCCAAAGCTTGGTATGATAGACTTAAAGCGTTTCTTGTTAAACATGAGTATACCATGGGAATGGTAGACAATACACTCTTTACAAAGAAGAAAGGTCCTCACCTCATAATCGTACAAATATATGTTGATGACATTATATTTGGCTCAACTTGTCAAGAATTATGTGATGACTTTGCCAAAATCATGCATGATGAGTCTGAAATGAGTATGATGGGAGAACTTAACTTCTTTTTAGGACTCCAAATTAAACAAATGGACGATGGTATTTTCTTTAGTCAATCTAAGTACGCTAAAGAAATGCTAAAGAAATTTGGATTAGAAGAATCTAGACCAATGAAGACCCCTATGGCCTCAGATACTAAACTCACCGTAGATGATGATTGTGAGTCGGTAGACAACACCAAATATAGAGGTATGATTGGTAGTTTGTTGTACCTAACGGAAAGTCGACCGGATATCATGTTTAGTGTTTGCCTTTGTGCTCGCTTCCGAGAGGCTCCCAAAACCTCTCACCTTGAAGCGGTTAAGCGTATCTTCCAATACATTAAAGGCACTATACATTTAGGATTATGGTATCCTAAAGGGACCGACGTAGAAACCATTGTCTACGCGGACTCGGATCATGCGGGAGACTATGTGGACCGGAAAAGCACTAGTGGAGTTTGTACCTTCATGGGTTGTTGTTTAACTTCTTGGTTCTCCAAGAAACAAATCGCTCTTGCGATATCCACCACGGAAGTCGAGTATGTGAGTGCTGGAAAAGCATGCCAACAAGCTCTATGGATGAAGCAAGCGCTTGTTGATTACGGTATTTCTCTTGATGATGTTCCCATCATGTGCAATAATAAAGGCGCTATAGACCTAAGCAAGAATCCCGTGCAACATTCGTGAACCAAACACATAGAAATTAGACACCATTTCCTTAGGGATAATGTTCAAAAGGGGAACATTACTATTGAAAAGGTACCCTCCGAGGACAACTTAGTTGATATCTTCACTAAGCCACTTAAGAGGGAACCTTTTAATTACTTGCGTCTAGGTCTAGGATTAATGGAACATCTTCCTTAAATTCTTTTCTTCTTGTGTGTTTTCTTTTACCACTTTGAGTCCTTGAGTCTTTTAAACTCTTTTTGAAAAATCTTCTTCTCTCCTCTTCAAAATTCCCAAAGTCTCTTTCGAAAATGGTTGAGAAATTCGTTTGACATTGTTAATTCAATCTAAAAACGATTTTTCATAGATTCTCGCTATTAATCTAGAGCTTACATAATTCATATGTATGATTCTCTCAAACATAGCAAGAACAAGATAGAATCATGGAGGATTATTGTGTCATGACTTAAGGTCTTGTCTTACACACCTCCTACATCGATTTTTTAATCCATGTATTTTGGTCAAATCTCTATTTGGTAAGTTTGCATATGTTTTCTTTGCTATCTTTGCTTTTAAGCATATCCCTATGATAAGTTAGACTAGAAAAATAAGATTTGCTGAAAAATCTTCCTCCAAATACCAAACCCTGCTTCTGCAGGCGGTTCCATATGTGAACCGCGGTACCTTATTGATAAGGTACCGCCACCCTAGATAAGGAACCGCCTACAGTGGCCTTCCTTTTTCGGGTTTTTGTCTGAAACTCCAGATTTGCTCCAATATTTTTGAGAATCTTTGTTTCAAACCCTTTGACCACCCCAAAAATACACTAAGCCTTCCCTATTTAAACCATAAGCATTTTGAATTACTTCACATCCAAAATGTCTTATTCTCCCAATGAAAGCCATGAATCTCCTCCATTTTCTCCAATTGCTTTCAATCCAAACCCACCCAAGAACACTCTTAATCACATGTCTCCTACCAAGAATGTTGATTGTGGAACATCTTTTCTTCCACCACCACCCTTTAGTGTTCTTCCTCCTTCTCATGATAATGTCATGCACCATGGAACATATTGTCATTGTTGTCAATATCAACATCTTGCTATGGCACACATCTATGAGGAGTTGAGCTAGATCAAGAGTCTCTTAATCAAGCCTCCTCTTCACTTTGATTATGAGATCTCCAACAAGCCACCACCACCACCCTCCGCTATTACCTTGTCTTTCATATAAGCATTGGTTGCTTATCCATAAGACACCAAATTCAAGCAAATCTTAGAATTGTAGAATAACTAGGATTAGATTTATGCTTTTGGCTTGTTTATTTTTTTCCATACTTCTTTGTATGATGTTCTTTTAGTAACCTATCTTGGATCTTTGTCTTTGTGTTTTCTTCTCTTTTAATTTTTGTGACCTATTGCTATATATTGTTGGTTGTTTCTTTTGTTCAACTAACCCTTCTATGTAGCTTGTCACCATATCTCGATTCCTCGGTGCCCCAAGCTAGGGGGAGTAAGCACCAAGGGGGAGTCTTTGCAAAGTCCGTTTCTTCAACACCGGCTTACGCAACCTTTTTGCTTCGACAAAGGGGGAGAAATGAATAAACTCGTCTTCGAAAATCTTGTTTTTGTATGATTGAATTTATGTATTGTCGAAATCAAAAAGGGGGAGATTGTTAATGCAATAATGACTAAAAACGTTACTTGCATTTTTCGGTCTCGCTTAGTTTTGATTACGACAATATGTAAAAACAAGCATTTACGAAAACAACGAAAAACGAATTATTGAGTTCAAGTATTTTTCATTTTACCCATTTTCACTTAAGGTATGGATAAACAAGTACTAACCTTAATCAAGTATCAAGTGATTTAATCTTTTCTTAAAACTCACTTTTTATTAAGTGTGACAAGTTTTTATTAAACTTTCTTTTTAAGAAAATATTTTATTAAATTAATTATTTGAAATTTGAAAATGGCATATTCTTATTTGGTTAAGAATATCCTTTCAGGATATTTTTTATATCCAGATAAGACCTCCACCACTAAAGGACAAAAAGGAGCGGAGTCTAGTCCGACGATACCTTATCGATAAGGTACCGCAGGCTAAGATAAGGTACCGCGGGCAGATATAGCTGTTGGCTCCTTTGTCCTATAAATAGTGGACCATTCTCAGCTTTTCACCTCACCTCTTTTGCACATTTATTTCCAGATTCAAACCCCTTCTTTAATCACTCAAATCTTTGATCATTTGTTTGATTATTACTTGTTTAAGAAGTGAATCTTGTTCTTCCATCCCTTCCTCTCCAAGTGCAAAGAGAAGAACACTATCCTAGTGAAGTGTTGAGTCCACCACCAAAGATCCATTGAAGATCTAATTTTATACACTTGTAGCTGTGTCATAGTTGTGAAGATCCAAGTAGTTGTGTCTATTTAGAAGTTGTGTATGTACTAAGTATAGTTGTGTAGATTGGTCCTAGCTACGATTAGGGCTCGACTTTTAGCTTAGAGTCGGAAATTGGTTAAGCGACGTGTACGGTTTTCTCCACCATAAGGAGCTTGTTGTGTAGTGAACTCTCGAGTAAGGAGTACTCGAGGAGTGGAGTAGGAATGAGGAGTGAGCTTCGTTGCCGAACCACTATAAATCCTTGGTGTTCGGTTTGATCTTTCTTTACCCTTAACTCTTTACATTCTTTATTCTTTATGCATATACATGTGTTAGTATTAGATTAGCTACACTATTATTCTTTATTCTTTGTGGATATAGTTTTGTTAGTATTAGTTTAGTTACACTATCATTGTTCATATTGTGCATAAGAAGATTTCACATATTTCCTCAAGCCTAAGTTTTTGAAAAAGGATTTTTAGAAACCACATTTTAACAAGTAAATATAAGAAACTATTCAACCCCCCCCCCTTCTAGTTTCTACAAGGAAGTTAGTTTTTATTATTGTGTTGTTGCTTTTGACAAGGGGTATGGTCTATAAAAGATATCTTATGTGCTTTAGTTCAGGAAGTAGAATACTTACAAGAATGAAACTGGGAAGTTAATGTCCATACAAGATGAATGTAAATGAACCAAAATGATGAACTACGAGTTACAACTTCTCATAAAAATTAATGAAAGATGCCACACATCGTCCATTTATTGTATGTACCTGCATGTGCATATTGCAGGAGCTTCTGCATTAAGCTCAGCTTCTTACTTTGACTCTGAAAAGAAGTTATGAAAACGTCAACTGTAACCGAACATCGCAGGATCTTCTTCATTAAGCTCAGCTTCGCACTTTGACCCTGTAAAGAAGTTATGCAGCGAATTAAACAAACAGGTTTTTCTATAGATAGAGAAGTAGAGAACATAGGGAATAACACTCACCTTCTCATCTCCTAGATGTTGTATACCCCAAGTAACCAATGATAAACAGAAGTTACAGTACTTAAAAAGCATAACATAAAAGGTGATCAAGAAAACTTAAATATTTTGATCTGTCTTACCTTGAGTTTCTGGTTTTCAGCAGTAAGCTTATTCACGAGTTCATGGTCAACAACCGGGACCTCCTTAATGACTGAAAACTTTTTCAATCGTTGTTTTGACAATTTTACGTTCCTTCATGAGCAGCTCTTTAGTTTCATTATATTGAACTATCATCTCTTCCAAAGCGGATTGTAGTTTTCCATTTTCTTGGATTTTTGTTTCTTCCAAGGCAGCCTGCAAGGTAAATGATGGTTGTAGAAATACGCCTTTAGGAAAACAACGTATAAATGTGGCAAGTATTAAGTTGCACGTTTTAGGAAAAACGTGAAACCGAATAAATGCGGGTTCGTTCTCGAAGGAGGTGTGTGTATTAGGTGCCAAAAATAAAGATCAAGTTTGGATTAGTGTCGTTTTTGATGAGAAAAGGATGAAAAATAAAGACGAATTACTCTAAAAATTACCATACGACGCGAAAAACGCGAAATCAACAAAACGAAAAAGTCTTCTAAAAATTACCAAAAAATTACCTTAACTAAAGAAAAATGTAAATAACACAAACATGAAAACCAAAAAGTCTAAAACCATTTTAATAATTTTAAAATAATTATTAAAGTTAATTAAAACCCTTAAAATTAAATAAAATTCAAAATAAGTCCAAATTAAAACTTTAATGGATGTAAACCTAAAACTATTTATTTAAAACCTAAAAATTATTTTTGAAATTTTTTAAAAGTAATTAATCTATTTTTAATCTAATTTATAAAAACCGGGAAATAAAATAATAATAATAAATAATCTAAAAACGTGAAAAATGAAAACTTGGGCTCAAAAAGTCTAGAATGTAACAGGGAATGCAAGAAAATTAAAAAGAAGGAAAATGGCTTATTCTATAAGCTGGAAACAACTTTAATCATTCGAATTGATTTAATAAGCCCAGCCCAAAAATGCCTTAAGTCTAATTCGAAACCAAACTCTACCAGTAAAAGTCCCAAGGGCGTACCGGTAGAGTTGTTGGTGTGTGAGGAGGATGGCACAGGTTCGAGTCCTGGCCAGTCCTTTTTGCACAAAATATATTTTTTACTTTTTCTTTTTATCTAAACACACCTGGTGACTTTCCTAACCACAAAAAACAGAATTCAACTGAAAATAGACTAGATTAAAAGCCAAAAAAGAAAGAAAAACGTGATAAAAATTTGAAAATTAGCTACAATAAAAACAACGGCTAGAAAATGTATGTGTCAGTGGATGTAGTGTTCCCACTGTTCCACAGGTCTGGTGACAAATTGACTTGGATATTGCTCGTTGCGTGGTTTTAATTAGATCCAAAGGCACCCCCACAACCAGTTGGGTTGTGGGGAGTCAAATCAAGCACAAAAAACACACTTTGCACATAAGATCACACAGAAAGCATCAAACTCAGTCACTGATATGGGCAATATGGTCTGGGGGGTTCCTTAGCTGATCTATTTAGCACAAGGACGAATTTCAACCTACCATAAGTCTCACAAATCCTAACCAAAACACAAGTTAACAGACTACAAATGCTAGATTACACTAACCTCTAACAACATGCAAGATTTCAATGAAATTTATACTAAATCAAGACAGAAAGAAGGCTACTGATTTTTACTAGCTGTATGCAAAATTTTAACAAACAAATTCCTTTTAAAACCTTCTAAACTGAATACCCAAGACTGCTATGTCCTGTTTAAACCTAACAAAGTGTTTCTAGGTAGCTTTTAAACCAAAAACGTGTCAAATTTTTAGCTTAAACCATATTCCCAAACACCCCGTTAATTACAGAAATGAAAATTACCAAACAGATTCTTAACAAACTACACACAATCTAATTTAAACTATTTCTGACATGCATATAAAGGCTTAACAAGCATGAATCAACCAGTTAATCTAGCATACTAAACAAATCCACAAATCACCAAGCATAGAATCATCAAATTAAAACAGCTAGGAGGGTTCAAGCCTTAGGGTTTTATACCTTGTGGGACCCACAATCCAGGCCCCACTATGGCTGCATTGCCAGCTCCTTTCAGTCTAAACTGAGCTTACGGCTTGGTAGGATGGCTGTTTATATGTAGAGAAGGTGACCAATATCTTCAAGGTACAAGAGAGAAGAAAAAAAAACTTGTCTTGCTTTGTTCCCGCACAAACACCACAAAACCAATAGAAAGAAGCTTTTGGTAATCAAAAGGCCATAAGCTTGCAGTTTATGGATTTTGATACAGTAAGAGATAGTACAATGAATAAAACCTGATTTTCAGATCAACCTTTTTGAAACACTTTTTTCTTTTTTTTGAAACAATATTTCTGAAAAGAACCACTTGTAATCAACTAAACAACACAAACTTGAATCACCTCAACAAAGATCCACTTTCACTTCAACTTTGTTGACTGATACAAGCTTTTTAAAAAAATTCCAAGAACTTTTGAAACGGATTTTCTTGATAAAAATTAAACTACCATTGCAAAACAAAGTAAATGATTAAACTAATTTTAAAACAGTAAATGGAACTCAATATTTGCTAAAAAGATTGAAGTTTCATTGTCATTAATAATTCAATTTTTTTACAAAATACTGGAACAAGAAGCTTATGCCACATACGGCTTAGCTTTTATACACAACTAAGGAAGAATCTAGAAAAAGGAGAATACAATGAAACCCTAACAGCTATAAATTTCCCAGTGTGCCCTTGCTTGACTAATTTGAAATTGGTCAAAACTCCTTCACGTGAATGATGTTGATATGCTACCTGTTGCCTTAATCTTAGACGTTCATCACATGCCTCTGGGACCAAGTTTGGACCCTTGGTCGTTAGATATCTGAAAGATGCCATATTTGCTATAAAAAGTGAAGAAGGGGAATGACGTGTGGGGTCCAGGTGGTTACGGGTGAAAGGATTGTTGGGTGGGTTGTGATTAGGGCTAGATTAATTACCAATCTGCATCTTGTGGGATCAAACCCCCTTGTTTATGGGTTAATTGTTCCTGGGTTTAATTAGGGTTTATGGGGTGTTAAAAAGGGGTTTTAATCTATTTTAGGGTGGGATTAATTTAAAATTGGTGTTTAAGAGGGAAAAAGATAACTGATTAGTAAATCAGTTATTAAGTTTGGGTGGAAAGGTGACGTGGGTGGAGGGGTGAATGTGATTGGAGGGTTTATTAGAGTGGGTGACGTGGAGTGGTGGTATTGGTGGGGAGGGGTTTCTTTGTCTGCCCGAAAAGGCCCCCCATGTATCTAAATGTATCTAAATGTATGCATAGCAAGTTTCACACAACTTACACCCATTTCCTTTGTTTTCAAACTTTTCATTTTTGCAAATTGACCACAAAAAGATTTATAAATCTTTGTTCCAAGGATATTTCTTCTAATTTGACCATTCTTCAAGGACCATTAATGTATAATCTCATCATTTTTGGGACCCAATGTGTAATTTAGAGTTTAACAAGGGTTTAAAATGACAAGTCTTCAAAAGTAGAGGGACCAATCTTGCTAATTCTTCAAACTTCAAGGACTTCAAAGGAAAATCATGATTCGGGTCCGGTTCTTTGTGCGGCTTCATTTCCCGTGTTCGTTTTTGCTTCATTCTTGTGATCTTTTGTTGATTTCACGATATTCGTACCTAATATACACAATGAACAAACACAAGCATATATTTGGGTATTTTGATGATATTTTAAGCATTTTAAGCCCGATTTGGACGATGAGACTATGTATAATTGCAGTCTCATCACTCCCCCATAATAAACCATCGCCGTGTCCCCACGCAATGCTAGAATTAAGTATCATAGCACTTCCAAAATTCATTTTATGATGACATTTATTAAAGACATAAACTTAAATAAACTACTACACGCGTTTTAGACATAATATATTATTTCATCACGATTAAGTGACTTTTAGGATTATAGAATAAGAACACGTGAATGCCTCATAGAGATAAGTTCGTCATCCTCGGTTTTCACTCAATTCCATGCTAAGCGTGTAACGAGATCATTGTTATTATAAGTTAGTAACTCAATCATTACTCATGAGTGTTAATTATATATCAAAACTCCCTTATTATTACTTGGTATCTCTTATATTTTATTTTGTCTTAATGATCACGAGGATACATCATTGACTTATGCGTGAATAGAGATTAACTCCAAAAATAGAGTCTTAACGGTGTAACCTAAATCATTAAATTAATAATTCAATAGACAACGATGTCAAGAAATTAAGTCAACAAAAAGGATCGATAAACATGGTTTTAGAACAGTTTTGAACATGAGACTTATTACCATGACTTTTATTATCCGCCTCATCATCGGTGGTTTTATTATCTTTGTTTACCTCCATCTTTTATTCAACTTCGCCATGAAGCTTTTATTATGACTTTGGTCTTGCCCTTGTCTTTTATTTTCCGCCATCATCGGTGGTTTTATTATGACTTGACGTATATCCTCACGCTAAAGCGAATTTTGGATCTTTAAGGCTTCAAAGATTAAGGCTTGATTCACTTTCAACTTTGCATAGATTTTTCGGCTTTGGGAGCTTCAAATATTTGCTTAATTCAGGTGAGCACTTGAAATCTTTTTATTGGGTGAAACCTTTGATTATTCGGGTGCCAATACTTCAAAATCGTGACGCTGGAAAATCCTCAATGTTTTCCCAATTTAATTACATGGAAGCTACTAAAACAAATTAGAAACCAACAATAGAGACTAAACCGTTAAATCAATATTTATTAACAATTTATTTATATACAAGTATGGGGAGAATAAGCAATAATTACTACACATAAGATCGTGAAGATTACGTAACTTATAATAACTCTATCATTTCTCGTCCTTATTTAAGAGACTTAGCCTAAAAAGTTAAGGAATAGAAGCTAAGTGCTCAACACGCACGGTCGAGTAAAAAATTACTCTTATTCTCACCATCGGAAAACCTACTTCGTGTCTTAAACACTTATGAAGAATACGAAAAAAAAAATTAAAATTTGGCCATTTTTAGCCTTATTTGCAACAAAACAAGAACAAAATGATGAATATTGGATTGCGTGTTGACGTAAGCAAGGTGAAGCATCTACTCACCCCCTATACTAAAACTAAACATTGTCCTCACTGTTTCGAGTCTAGGGGTGAAACACCCCCATACTAGAGACGTAGTCGAATGCTTAATCTCGAGCATGGAAAGGGTAAAATGAATAACCTAAAAGCCGTTTATGAATTATGCTAATAAGATAAATGTTAGAACATAAAAGGATATCATCGGATATCGGAATCTCCAAAGGAAACGATCGAAGCTCGAGTGCTACGTAAAACGAACACGAGAGGCTTCAATGATGTCGATGTACCTAATGAATCACAATCACAAACAACCACGAAACAAAGGTTGGAAGAGCACAAGTCCTCTCGTTACGTTAACTAAGAAAGCGATAATATGTACAAGGATAAACATGGGAACTCCCCCACGAGGCACCTTGTTTTTTATAACTGAGTCAAGAGCTCGACTCAAATCCCCACAAATGTGATCATTTGGGGATTATCATGGTATGGTCATTTTTGGTGGGGCTTACATGATAAACAATGCCCAAAAGTACGCGGAGTACTTTAAAAACCCAATATACGTATACCGGGGTCAAAGATAGCGTCTTCGTTTTCGGATGAAAGACAAAACAACGCCACTTCAACATGTGCTAGAAACCCAAAGGGTTTGAAGAAAAGAGATGAGAAGTAGAAGAGTGGGGCAATGGGTGGGGATCCTAAACAATGAGCTACTCGAGTTAGACTCAGACCAAGCAAATAGATATGATTTCCATTTATTGCATCGGTGAAAGACCGAGATTTCCCTTTACAAGCAATTCTGGGGTCGTAGATCTCGTCCTCGGTGGAGAAACGTGAGGAAACATAAGGGGCTTCCCCCACACTAAAACCACACATACCATCGTCAAAAGGAGTAGACGAGGTGGTAGCACTCATAAAAAGTAGTGATGACGGAGTTAGACATGTAGAAAAATCTTTTAAATTAAATTTAAAATCCTTTCCTTTTTCATAATTCAAAAACTCTTTATGACAACCCGATTTTATAATGTCGAAAATATTTGGCGTTTCTAAAACGAGGTTAGGCACACTAAAGATTCTCACATTAACGTCATTGGTGGGAGGGGGTGGGTTGTACAAAGTCTCAAAACGATGATCGACAAAGAACACCGCCCCCTCGGGGTCTACATATTCATCATCCTTATGAACGTCGATCTCTTCGATTTCTTCATCGTAGATAGGCTTGTCAAACCAAGGTTTGTAATTTCCCTCGTTAATGATTTTAGAAACTCTCTCGAAAAGATCGCGATCAAGTACGAAACCATCATTCATTTGTGGGGATCGTTGATAAGTTAGATCCTCACGAATGTGGTGAATGTAATTCCCATTTGATGAGTGTTGATTAGGTAACTCCTCGAGAATTGGATTATGAAGTTCGTGAGTTGGTTCGTCATCATGAAAAATTAGACGTTCCAACTCATCAAGTTCGGCCTCGACGTTGGAAAAATCGACCTCACTCGTAGGTGGAAGTGGAGGTAAAAGAGCTAGCTCTCGTGTGATTATTTCCTCGATCTCGGGCTCAAAGACGAAATCATCATACTCACCACATGTTGAACTCTTTTTGGGAGAATCAAATATCGCTCGTGGATTTTTGAGTATGTGATTAATTTTGGCAAAATCGTTCTCGTCTTCCTCGTCAAAGAAAGTGTCGATGTGAGAACTCACAACCATGGTCTTACAAGTCAAGTGACTACGCTTAGGTGACCTTTCTATGACGATTGGATATAGATCGATAAAACCTTTAGCCTCAACGAATTTTGGGCTAGATAATGGAGGCACTTCAAAAGATTTAGAAGTTGATGCCTCAAAGACGTGGTCCTTCGAAGGTGGTGAAAACGAGTCCATTTTTGTCATTGTCGTGATGGCACTAACGTCGACCTTCGGAATTGGTGTTTCACCGAATAAATCCTACAAATATTTTTCATCCATAAATTTACGCATACCAATTTGAATTAAGTACACGTATTCTTTGTCATTAAAATCATCGTCTTTAAAACCGTTCCTTTTAATTCTTTCAAAACATGCGTCAAGCCTCATATTTTCCGCTAAAGTTAACATTTTAAAATCATTAGAATTTGAAACTTTGTTTTTATTAAGATCATTAGGAATTTGGGATCTATTTGTGGAAAAAATCCATTTTTTGTTCCCCATACGACATCGTTAATTTTCCACCGTGAATGTCGATTACGGCTCGAGCCATCGATAAAAAAGGGACGACCTAAAATAATGGGACATTTAGGATCGCACTCGTAATCGGAAATGACGAAATCCGCGGGAAAAATAAAAGTTCCTATTTTAACGTAGACATCCTCGGCTATTCCAATTGCTTTCAAAGGTGTACAATTTGCTAGCTCGATTGTCATGTTCGTGGGGGTAAGGCAAGGCAATCTCATCAATTTCCAAAGAGAATGAGGCATGAGATTGATGCTAGCACCTAAGTCGGCAAGTGCTAAACATCCCTCAATCTCGGAAAAATCACAAGGTAGTAGAAATTGGTCTGGATCTTTTTCCTTTCTCGGCATACGCCTTTTAGGATTTTGTAGAAGAATCGAGGCACAAGTTTCTTCAAGGGTTACATTGGTAAGGTCGATAAAGCTCTCTTTTTGAACCGTGGATGGAATTTGAGGTACACGAGGGTGTGCACTCCTTTCCTTGGTCGCCACGTTCATCCCCTCGACTTTAGAACATGAAGACGTTTGAGAAGTCAAGGGTCGAGATGAAGTAACAATTCTAAAACCACTAAGGTTTGGGGAAATGGAACGACCTTTTCCAATAGTTGAGGTGGCTTTACATTGTTCTTTCGGATTAGCAACGGTGTCACTAGGTAACGGACTCGATGATGAAGCCGAAGACTTGTTCATTATAGCCGAAAACATCTTTTTAATGTCGATTTGTCCTTGTTCAATTTTCGTGTTTTGATTTCTCAACGTCGTGGAAAACTTGTTTTTCAAAGTACCAATTTCTCCCTCTAATCGTCTCATATTAGCCTCATTCATTTTCATGTAATTTTGAAAATCGTTTGACTAACTATTTTGATTAGAATTAAAGTTTAATTGGTTTTGATTACTTCTTTAAAAATTCCCTTGGTTGTTGTTGTTTGAAAAATTCGAGTTTTGGTTATTATCTCGATTTTGCCAACTTAAGTTACGACCTTGATTATAACCTTGATTTTGAAAATTTACTTGTTGATTATTTCCTTGAAAATTGTTTCGGTTTTGATTAAAATTATTGCCTTGATTGTTGTAATTCGTGTTTTGCGATGGACCGGCGTTATTTTGATTTTGATTTGAAAAATTATTATTTAACGCGTTTACGTTCGACATTTGGCCATCCGTAGCCGCACAATCGTAATATATATGTGGTCCACCACAATACGTACACGAAACCTCGACCGCTTTCACCGTAGCGGGAGCGTCCTTCTTTTGCATTTCGATGAGATAAGACGTAAACACATTCGTCAATTTATCAACTTTTGAATCAATCCTCTCAATATCGCGATTAGAACTAATAACGTTGGCGACATTGGCAACACTCGGTGTGCTACGGAGTTGGAAGAACTTGGATCTATTTTCGATAATCATCAAAGCGTCTTTCGGAGTTTTACACAAAAAGTTGCCACCGGCGGCGGAATTCAACGAATCTTGTTCTTGGAAACTAAGACCGTTGTAAAACGTATCGATTTGGTGCAACTCGGAAAAGCCGTGGTGAGGACATTGCCTAAGAAATTCCTTAAAGCGATCCCACGCGTCTCTAAACGATTCATTAGGTTTTTGTTCAAATCTTGTAATCTCGTTTTTGAAAAACGTCGTCTTAGACGGTGGAAAAAAATGATTAACGAATTTGGACACGAGATCCTTCCACGTGATTATGGAATTAGGTGGCTCTTTCTCGTACCAATCCTTGGCGGCACCATCGATCGAGTACGGAAAAAGCATAAGCTTGACGACATCGGTGTCGACGTTCTTAAACTTGCTCGTGGCTAAAAGACGATCGAAATTTCGAATGTGATCGTGAGGATTATCGGCTTCACGACCTCGAAACTTCGTAGCTTGGATTAACGAAAGCATTCCGCTCTTAATCTCAAAATTCTCCGTCTCGATGGCGGGAATTATGATCGCGTCTCCATAACCCTCGGTGGGTGCTTAGAGCATTTCCATCATCGTACGATTCTCGGCCATCTCGTCTACGGTTTCGACAACGATATTAGGAACGTACGTTTCTAAAGTTCGCCTACGTTGTCGATTCTTTCGATTTCGATTGCGTCGATTCGATGCGTCGCTAGAATTCGTATATTCCTTCGATCGAGTGCGCCTGCACTAAACGTAGAATGAGGGGTAGCAACGAAGATTCTTTTTGGGTTTTTACGATTTTTCAATTTTTTGGTTTTTAATTGTTTTTTGGATTTTTTGGTGTATTACGTAGACAAAAATCTACAAATCTCTCCTCGAATTGACTTTCTCGATTAAAGGAGCCTCAAGGAATGAAAACGGTCACGTGAAGTGACCGCTTTCGATGACTTTAGAACGTTGGTGGAACACCAAAACGTTCAAGAGGGTTTAATCTTGAAAACAAGCAAATATATATGATACGTAGATAATACTTGGGCGGAAAACCCTCGATTAGCCCTCTTTCTCAAAACACGCACAAGCAAGCGAAGGAAACGAGGCACGCGAAGCACTTAAGAGCCTTTTTCCTTTAGGTCGTGAAATACAACCGCCTTATACCCACCTTATAGTTTGTGTTTTTCAAAATTAAGCCTCACGAAAGTATTTATCTATTTTGCCTTTAATTTTTTCTTTCGATTCGAATACAATGATTGAGTGATGAAATCCCAAATCAAGGTTACGTTTTCACGCTTTTGGAGAGATACTGTAAATTTATTGTGATACGTATACAATATAGTAATGTTATTCACAAACAAAACGAAAACGATAATGGTATATCTACAATATAGTAAAATGATTTTTTTGGTGTGTTTAGTTTAGGAAAACTAAACACGTTTTTTGGATATTCTATAATATAGTAGTAAAAAATAAAAAGGAGTATGTACGTTATATACGCTTTCCAAAAATGGAAAGAAAAAACGCACTACGAACACAAACACGATATCTAGTATGGCACTAAAAACACCTCCCCGGTAGCGGCGCTAAAATGATAGGTGTAGAAATACGTGTTTAGGAAAACAACGTATAAATGTGGCAAGTATTAAGTTGCACGTTTTAGGAAAAACGCGAAACCGAATAAATGCGGGTTCGTTCTCGAAGGAGGTGTGTGTATTAGGTGCCAAAAATAAAGATCAAGTTTGGATTAGTGTCGTTTTTTGATGATAAAAGGAGGATAAATAAAGACGAATTACTCTAAAAATTACCCTACGACGCGAAAAACGCGAAATCGTAAAAATCGACAAAACGAAAAAGTCTTCTAAAAATTACCAAAAAATTACCTTAACTAAAGAAAAATGTAAATAACACAAATTTGAAAACCAAAAAAGTCTAAAACCTTTTAATAATTTTAAAATAATTATTAAAGTTAATTAAAACCCTCAAAATTAAATAAAATAAAAAATAAGTCCAAATTAAAACTTTAATGGATGTAAACCTAAAACTATTTATTTAAAACCTAAAAACTATTTTTAAAATTTATTAAAACTAATTAATCTATTTTTAATCTAATTTATGAAAATCGGGAAATAAAATAATAATAAAAAATAATCTAAAAACGGGAAAAATGAAAACTTGGGCTCAAAAAGTCTAGAATGTAACAGGGAATGCAAGAAAAATGAAAAGAAGAAAAATGGATTATTCTATAAGCTGGAAACAACTTTTAATCATTCAAATTGATTTAATAAGCCCGGCCCAAAAACGCCTTAAGTCTAATTCGAAACCAAACTCTACCCGTAAAAGTCCCAAGGGCGTACCAGTAGAGTTGTTGGTGTGTGAGGAGGATGGCGCATGTTCGAGTCCTGGCCAGTCCTTTTTGCACAAAATATATTTTTTCCTTTTTCTTTTTATCTAAACACACCTGGTGACTTTCCTAACCATAAAAAACAGAATTCAACTGAAAATAGACTAGATTAAAAGCCAAAAAAGAAAGAAAAACGTGACAAAAAATTGAAAGTTGGCTACAGTAAAAACAGCGGCTAGAAAATGTATGTGTCAGTGGATGTGGTGTTCCCACTGTTCCACGGGTCTGGTGACAAATTGACTTGGATCTTGCTCGTTGCTTGGTTTTAATTTGATCTAAAGGCACCCCCACAACCAGTTGGGTTGTGGGGAGTCAGATCAAGCACAAAAAACACACTTTGCACACAAGATTCACACATAAAGCATCAAACTCAGTCACTGATATGGGCAATATGGTCTGGGGGTTCCTTAGCTGATCTATTTAGCAAAAGGACGAATTTCAACCTACCATAAGTCTCACAAATCCTAACCAATATACAAGTTAACATACTACAAATGCTAGATTACACTAACCTCTAACAACATGCAAGATTTAAATGAAATTTATACTAAATCAAGACCAAAAGAAGGCTACTGATTTTTACTAGTTGTATGCAAAATTTTAACAAACAAATTCCTTTTAAAACCTTC
The DNA here is from genome assembly GCA_025667525.1 of Glebionis coronaria. Lineage (NCBI taxonomy): Eukaryota > Viridiplantae > Streptophyta > Magnoliopsida > Asterales > Asteraceae > Glebionis > Glebionis coronaria. The sequence continues at coordinate 36,699 of JANFOE010002209.1, forward strand.
TAAACTGAATACCCAAGACTGCTATGTCCTATTTAAACCTAACAAAGTGTTTCTAGGTAGCTTTTAAACCAAAAACGTGTCAAATTTTTAGCTTAAACCCTATTCCCAAACACTCCTTTAATTACAGAAATGAAAATTACCAAACAGATTCTTAACAAACTATACACAATCTAATTTAAACTATTTCTAACATGCATATAAAGGCTCAACAAGCTTGAATCAACCAGTTAATCTAGCATACTAAACAACTCCACAAATCACCAAGCATAGAATCATCAAATTAAAACAGCTAGGAGGGTTCAAGCCTTAGGGTTTTATACCTTGTGGGACCCATAATCCAGGACCCACTATGGCTGCATTACCATCTCCTTTCAGTCTAAACTGAGCTTATGGCTTGGTAGGATGGCTGTTTATATGTAGAGAAGGTGACCAATGTCTTCAAGGTACAAGAGAGAAGAAAAAAAAACTTGTCTTGTTTTGTTCCTACACAAACACCACAAAACCAATAGAAAGAAGCTTTTTGTAATCAAAAGGCCATAAGCTTGCAGTTTATGGCTTTTGATACAGTAAGAGATAGTACAATGAATAAAACCTGATTTTCAAATCAACCTTTTTGAAACACTTTTTTCTTTTTTTTTGAAACAATATTTCTGAAAAGAACAACTTGTAATCAACTAAGCAACACAAACTTGAACCACCTCAACAAAGATCCACTTTCACTTCAACTTTGTTGACTGATTCAAGCTTTTTAAAAAACTTTTCCAAGAACTTTTGAAACAAATTTTCTTGATAAAAATTAAACTACCATTGCAAAACAAATTAAATAATTAAACTAATTTTAAAACAGTAAATGGAACTCAATATTTGCTAAAAAGATTGAAGTTTCATTGTCATTAATAATTCAATTTTTTTACAAAATATTGGAACAAGAAGCTTATGCCACATACGGCTTAGCTTTTATACACAACTAAGGAAGAATCTAGAAAGAGGAGAATACAATGAAACCCTAACAGCTATAAATTTCCCAATGTGCCCTTGCTTGACTGATTTGAAGTTGGTCAAAACTCCTTCACGTGAATGATGTTGATATGCTAGCTGTTGCCTTAATCTTGGACGTTCATCACATGCCTTTGGGACCAAGTTTGGACCCTTGGTCGTTGGATCTCTGAAAGATGCCATATTTTCTATAAAAAGTGAAGCAAGGGAATGACGTGCGGGGTCCAGGTGGTCACGGGTGAAAAGATTGTTGGGTGGGTTGTGATTAGGGCTAGATTAATTACCAATCTGCATCTTGTGGGATCAAACCCCTTTGTTTCTGGGTTAATTGTTCCTGGGTTTAATTAGGGTTTATGGGGTGTTAAAACGGGTTTTATTTCGTTTTGGGGTGGGATTAATTTAAAATTGGTGTTTAAGAGGGAAAAAGATAACTGATTAGTAAATCAGTTATTAAGTTTGGGTGGAAAGGTGATGTGGGTGGAGGGGTGAATGTGATTGGAGGGTTTATTGGAGTGGGTGACGTGGAGTGGTGGTATTGGTGAGGAGGGGTTTCTTTGTCTTCCAGAAAAGGCCCCCCATGTATCCAAATGTATGCATAGAAAGTTTCACACAGCTTACACCCATTTCCTTTGTTTTCAAACTTTTCATTTTCGCAAATTGACCACAAAAAGATTTATAAATCTTTGTTCCAAGGATATTTCTTGTAATTTGACCATTCTTCAAGGACCATTAATGTATAATCTCATCATTTTAGGGACCCAATGTGTAATTTAGAGTTTTACAAGGGTTTAAAATGACAAGTCTTCAAAAGTAAAGGGACCAATCTTGCCAATTCTTCAAACTTCAAGGACTTCAAAGGAAAATCATGATTCGGGTCCGGTTCTTTGTGCGGCTTCGTTTCCTGTGTTCGTTTTTGCTTCATTCTTTAAATACACAATGAACAAACACAAGCATATATTTGGGTATTTTGATGATATTTTAAGCATTTTAAGCCTGATTTGGACGATGAGACTATGTGTAATTGCAGTCTCATCAGTAAATTACGCTTTTGACAGGTTGCATCTTATATTTATTATTCTATTTCGGTAACTCAAATCTTAGAAGAAACAACAGATTTCATTGCCCCTGGAATAGGCTAAAAACGAATTTTTGTCATAAATTTGGTTTTTTATCGAAAACAATGATAGATGCAACGTCATAAAGTATGAGCTACAGTCAACTCAGCTGAAAGAAACAACTCAGCTGGGTCACAGCTCGAGATACAAAAGTTCAAGATGTTACGATTTACCTGTACTCAAAAGGCGATTTCCACTCAAAAAGCAATTTGACTTTGAAACAATGGTCGTACATATTCTGATACCTTGCTACTATAGGGAAAATCCATATAACCTACAGACTGAACAGGGGTCATTAGGAGTCGATACCTGATAAACTTGAAGTTCTTGGGAGCCATCTGATCTCCTCATGACACAAGTGTATAAATCTGACATGTCTATGGTCCTACCTTTCCCTTCTTTTTTTATTACATATTTTTAAGATGAGCTTATCTACACCATTAGCCTGGTTTCTGCCAAATCGGCTCCACAAAGTAAGATATCAGAAACTCAAGAATGTTTTGCAGCATTAGGTCACATTCATTACCTCAAAATTAGCAAAACTGATGTTATTAGCTTATGTCTCCAATTTGTGTTCAAGCTCACTTCATCATCTTCTGAACTAAAAAAATTCTGAACATAGTCAATAACCACGAACTGAATCTCATGTTCTAGAGAAAGTAATGTTACAAGGGGGATCCATTTTCTTGCATATAGTTCGAATCACATCTCGGGTCCAACATTAGTTATAAACTTTGTGCTATAATAAAAATATCTCATACGAGTTTAACAATCCATCTCATGTTCAAATATATATTAATGATCATTCTTCACTTACAGACTTTGAAGATCACTAAGCACATCAGCCTTGACGATCAGATTCAAGCATTTCCCTTCCACAAACCGAAACAATTTGAACAAAATCTGATATTTAAAAAGAAAAAGTAGAAGTATGTCACATTTGAGAAGAAAAGAGCGTGTGCTATAAGAAGGTAAGCAAGTCGCTAGAACACCAATATAAAATATTAGAAAAAATTAATTGGAACTTCGCCCAAATGATACAACCAATGTCAAGTTCAAGACTGATCTATGGCAACCCACATCGCTTCTGATGTAGCGTATTTTCATGTGGCAACTCAATCAAGTCTTTTGGCCACTCAACTGTTGCTTACAAGGTGAGGCCTGGAATTGAATGTGAGATTGCTGCTAAAACTGTTAAGGATTCTTGCAATGATCCTGGTTCTATAATTACTGACAAACAAATTACAAATTACCTAATTATGCAAATTTTATATAATCAGTTTTAAATAGCATTCAGCTTAAGGGGTGTTGGGCATAAGCCTATTTGAACAACAATGCTTATATAAAAAGATTGTTGTTAGCTAAGTTGACTCAAAATACAACGCTGGAGAATAACTTGGGTTTTCGTTCTTGTTGAGATAAGCTGAAGCTTTTTTGAAGTATTGGTCCAAAACTGTTGATAAGCCCACCTTGATCAACATATAACTTCATAAAGAAAGCATGACACTACCTTGGTCAGCCTCAGTTTTTTAATCACCGTCTTTTTCACTCCATCTCATCTTACACAACCTCTCGAATCGCCTCTACCCAGTGGGAAAGAACTATAATTATTACGATGAAAACATTAAAACGTTGGTTGATGTGGCACGGGCTGCTATTGGACCTGTGGGTACACACCAAATCTTGATGGACAGTCTCCACATTACATAGCTCAGAGAATCAAATGGCAGCATATAGCTCATACACCAGGTGATTTCACTTTCTAAACCCCAAGAACACAACTCATTTGTGCTCCGGTGCAAGCTGATACAAATAAATTGAAAACTTACGAACATGGTAACAAAATAGCTTATTTGGTTGTTTGGCATTTCTTTAAATTTTGGAAATAAAGACGAAGCAAGTATCAAGCTATTTACTCAGAATTTATATATTCACAACCATCGGCAAAGCAGCTAAATAGAGTCCTCTCAACACCCTTTTAGTCCAATTTAATTAATTAGTCATGTACCAACTAATTTAGGAAATGAAAAAAGTACGATTAACAGATAAGAACCTATTTATCATATGTTAAGGAGTGTTTGTATAGATGAATATTGGATATTGAGTCATCTTAGTTAGATAATCAGCTGTAATGTGGCGAATTGTATGAAATAGTGTTTGGCGAGTACATGTGTTTCTGTAAATTCAGGCTATAATATAATCAGATGTTTAAGTGTAATGTAAATTGATCAGAATGGCATTTTTGTGACAATATGATGCAACAAAAATTGTAATGTAATGGCCAAATGGGACTGAAAGTTTGAATTTCATTTTATTTTTACCCTTAGATACCAGATTTTTTATAGTGGTTTGAACGATGTACATCCAAAAATGTTTATCATCAAATACTGAGATAACTAATACTGAAGTTGTTCATCTAAAGTTGAAAATCTGCTTATTAAATAACCATATTTAAAAGGCGCATCTAAATACACCCCATGTGAATACAATTAACAGTATATTATGGGACATATGAGTATGCAGGTTCGTATTTTATGACAAACAAAAACAAATTAAAAGTGATGTATTTATGGTGTAACTTTTACAAATGATCAAAAGCAATGTGACAAAAGTAGGTAACAGGCTGATGCTTAGCACTAACCTGACGACAACCTTTCTTAACACAGATCTCCTCGCCTGTGTAAACAGCCTTCATTGCACCTTCGTGGTCCTAAAGTTGCTAAAAATATCAGGGATTAGCAAGATTCAGCACAACAAGTTTTACCGGATGCAAGTCAAATACGCACCTTTTAGTATTGGTAGAAACCATTTTCATGACCTCTTCATTAACGGTGACACAATGAAACTTACATCACCCAATAATTGTGTCATCGTGTTAAAAAATTTAGAAACCCAGAAATGATCTTACAGGAATTTGCATAATGTACCTCCAACCAACTATAGGATCTTGTCAGGATTCTGCAATCATACCAAAGGGGCACAGAGCCATAGACACTAATAAGAGAATAAATGTGAAAGGATGCTAACTAACTAAAAACGTAAAGTATATTGCAAGGCGAATACTTAGAGTACAATAATAACATAAAATACTTCATATGTGATGAAAATAACAGTGATTGTGCATAATAGTTACTTTACCATTGCTCTTTATTTGTAAAAAAAAAGCAGCGACTCTGTGATGTTTAAAGAAATGGAATTATCACTTATACTTTTATTAGCTCAACCTACAGACCATCATTAGATGAGACATCACCTTCAAGTAACAGATTAGCTATGTTGACTCGTGCTAAGAGGGTGTTTGGGATTGTTGACTTACAAATTTATGACAATATACTATCTTAAATGGTTCTTGGTTGTCACGCACAAGTGGACACTTTCTACATCATTGTATCGACAACCGAAATACCATTATCAACCTTCTTTAATGGCGAAACATTAGTCACACCATCTCCCGTCATCCCACATATATAGGTTGGCCTGAATAACTATTGTGAGTACATTTTTTATTTTTAATGTGTCGCAGATAAATGATTCAAAAGGGTTTATGGCAACCATTTAGTCACTGCCCGGTTGTGTTTAATCTATAGATGGGGAAACAATAAACAAACATCAACTTACATGGACTAAAGTTTTTGAGTACTCGTTATTGAGGCATACCTGGTGGTGCTAATAAGGCTGTCACTGAATATTAGAAGGCATACTTGATCCCATTGTTTCAACCAGTCCAGTCCCACCAAATTTTCGCTTGTCTCAGAACCATCAAAATCATGTCATCCCTTATATGCATCTTCAAGTCCTTTGACAGAAGATCGTTCATAAACACTAAGATATGAGACCAGAACCTCTGGAAAACAATCTTCTATGTCTAAATAGCAGTTAACAAAAATGATCAACCAGAAGTATACAAAAGAGAGGCACACTAACCTTTGAACTAACTTTCTGCCCGACTTTAGAAATTCTGAACAAATCGGCTCAAGTACTTTATCGCTTGATGATAAAAGGATGTGAAGTTATTGCACCTTCCATTATATATATGCAAAAGGTATATATATTTGGACTAAAAATAATACCTCCATTCTGATCTCCAATCATCTGGATCTTCATCTACTACTTGGGAGATCATAGGTCATGGAATGAGAATCCAGAAAATGGTAGGAATAACATCTTGGAGAATCCCAAACCTTTTATGATCCCTTCATATCAAAGCACTGAAAGAGAAAATACCTAGTTATACACTTCATGTGGTATAATGTTGGACGTGGCCTGCAAATAGGAAATTGCATTCATCCACCTATTTTTTTCTGTTTGCTTACCGACGACACATTTATGACTAGGACACATGAAGAGACCCCCCAACAATATTGGCTAAATGATCAAAAGGTGCTTAAAACATACAATATTCTACCCTGTTATAAAATAGCAAGAACCTTGTCACATAATCACTCTATATGAAGTAATTAATTCACTTCATCATCATTGCCACTTGATTCTCATTGCCTAATTAGAATCAGATCAAACAAAGACTTTACCACCTCTTTCTTTGGGGCGATATAGGTCATTCCTTGTCATTAGGCACAATTTTTCTTCTAATTCTTTCCTAGGGACATACCAGAGACCACCACTTTCCAATTGTTTATAGGTACCACCTTCATGCATTCTAGAATGCATCAGATCATTGGATAAGTAAGCAGCCATATACGTTCTGGAGTCCTGGTTAAATCAAGGATAAAACAAAAACCATCTGTTGAGAGATTATTAACAAATCATACACAAAAGATTTTTTAACTTCTCTTACCTGATAATCTGCGTGAGAGGATACCAACACATTAAGCACATCCGAGGAAGCAAGACCTGGTATCTATATCCAGCAGTGGCATTTGCATGATCCCAACACATCCAGCAGTGGCATTTACAAATAGAAGCATAAAGGGATTATGGAAGCATTCAGGAAAAATGGTAACAGATGTGGTGGCTCTTCTGTCCACTATCTTGTTAGGCTACACTGATTATGCTAAACACGTTAGCAACCAATAGCAAACTTAAGAGGGGTGTTTGGATTGATGATTTTTCGCAATGCAAAGTTAGATGGTATTTTTGTAAATAGAAAATTTAGCAAAACTAAAAAGACTTGGGTGGTACAAATGCACATTTTAAGATTCCTTTGTAGTGCCAACTTCTTTGGAATTGAAGGAACAAGTATAGTACTTATATTAAAAAAAATCTATTCCACACAAAACAGACCGTCAGAACTTGAATTTTAATATAGTACTCGTTTTGGTTAGTTTTTATTGAATACAGACAAAATTCACTTGAATGACACTTTTGAGTTTTGCTCATTCAACATTTAACCAATCCCATAACAATGCAATTACATGGGTCTAAATTGCTAAAGATAAAGAAATAAAGTCATAACAATCGGAATTGCAACTTACAGGGGCAATCGAAGGCTAGAATCCTTTCCAGGTTGGTGATGAGTAACATCGGCACCAAAGATTATAGTTGGCATATCGGTGACATAGAGAGCCTACCATTCAGACACTCATACAAGACATTGTTCCTCCCAGCTACCTACTGTAATGCACCTCATGCGTGACTCACACACTCCACGTTGACCTCACACGTGTAACACCCCCAATTTCGGGTCATAGCAGCGGAAGGGTCATTGGGTGTTACTATCATGGTTCAACCTCAATATCATAGAAAACGCCTCAAAATGAGTCGTTTTAACAAAACATACATTCATTCAACATTTTAAAGATAAAACAGTTCACACACGGTCCCCAAATAGTTTTAAGGTTTACACAACCAACCAAAAGATAAAAATTTCTTTGAATGAATATAGTTTAGAAAAGCAGGCCAAAACATTTTAATTTAGCAACCTGCGTGAAACCGCCTTCCTTGAGTGCCTTCTTCATGGACCTGAGATAAAACATGCTATAAAGTCAACAAAAATGCTGAGTGAATCTATAGAGTTTAAAATTAAATAAATGAACACAAGTATTCTGAATAAACCTTCCGTGGTTGACAATCATGTGGATCAGACATAATTATCGTTGTTATTTCATAAGTCTCGTGACATTGAACGTTAACATATATTATTTCAGCCCAACACACCTAGCCAAGTGCGTATATTTCTCTTATACAATTGCATCCGATGTTTCATTACTGGTGCATCACAACACCACGCGATAGCTAGTCGCGACCGGACTGGGTGTCACCCCGATAGATCTATCCATAGTATTAGCGTTCCTTTCGATTAACAATTCACGATTCATGGGTCTTTTAAGGCTAGAGCAAACTTTTATAACAACTTTCATCTAAGCATATAATCGGGTGCTTTGTGTTCAATTTTAAAAGAAAGAGGGTTTACCACAACTTCTCTTTATACCCTTCATTTATAATAAATGCTTTTCCAATAATAAGGGTTTCTACAACTTCTCGTTGTACCCCTTTTTATTTTAATAAAACGAGCATGTTATCCCCCTCGCGGGTTTTATAAAACAAGTAAACATGTCAAAGCGAGGCTATAGACTCACCTTGGTACGATAGTAGTAATGTGACGATCGCCGACGATTTGTGATGCTCGTTAAACACGAAGACCGCAACCTATCAAATAAGGGGCGTTCGTTAATAAACGACTCAAGTATAAATAATACTTAAATAATACGAAACTCAATTTCATATAACCATGAAAATCCCGAAAATTTAAAAATATAAGTGTACTTCTATACCCTTTTATTCAACACTATTCTTTTAAACACTTGCACTTTCGACATTGACCCGTCATAAGACGCCAAGCCAACGTAAGTCAAACCATCATTTTACTTCCCTCGGACCAGTAGCTAAGTCATTTATATAATGACTTAACACTTTAGTAAGTCACCATTGTCCAATAGTGAATACTCAACTCACGCCACACAAGTATTGAACTACGTGTCCAAAATACCAATCAGCATGTACACTCCAAATGTACACACCAATCTAACCTATCTAGACTTGTCCGATTTCGACGAAACTTGGTGACAAACTCACACATAATATGAATAAGACTCAGTTTAAGTTTCATTCAAAAATATTACTTCTAAGACCTTCTGCCCGACACACCTTCGTGTTATAAAAACCGGACAGTTTTACGCCTTCGACTTATAAAACCATTTTGACTTATCTAAACAATTCCGTTTGCAAAACCGACACTCGGGTTTGAAAATAGACTCATGACCTGAGGTTTAGAAACTTACAACAGTCCTTGAATATTTTTAAAACTCATTTTATAGTCCCCGAGATTCGATCCAAATATCGACAACAATTTTCGGATTGTGCCGATACCCGTCTCCCGGTACACAAATACTAAAAGTAGCATAACTTTTCGCTCGTAATGAGTTAGAAGCTCTACTTTAGCTCAAATCGAAGCTAACGAAATTCTCTACGACCCTATCTTATTAGTTTACCATGTTTATTACAGTAAGTAATTCAAAAATGTCCATAAAGTTACTGCCTAAAATTGACCATCTAAAAATCATACCAAAACAAATTTTCAACCCATTCCAACAATTCCTATGGTCCTAATATCATCATAATATCATACTAACACATCTAACTAACTCCTAACACCCTCAAATTTAATCTTCCAAAAATTAAATAAATAAAAACCTTGCATGCAACAACAACCCACTACTAATATAATAATATTAACAACATCCATAACCATAGAAATGGATTAAACATGATGTTCATCATCAAAATTTGAAAATAAAAATTAAGTGGATGCATGTGGGAAAAATTTTATACCAATATGAATCTTATCAAATTTCCAAGATAGGTCTTGAATTGGATTTGGAAGATTCAAAGTAAAAAATTGAACAAATTGATGGATTAGGGGGGGGGGGTGGACGTTAATCTTGAAGAACAAGAGAGAGAGATTTTAATTTTTTGTTAAAATGAATTTTTAAATAAAAATGGTTAGTCGAAAATGTTTAAATAGTCCAAAGGTGGGGTAGATTTTTTCATTTAGGCATTTTTGGTACAAAAATGCAAGTAAATAGTTTACAAGGTAGAAAATGTAAATTGTAAATTTTAAAAATATTTACGGGGCTCGGGTTTCGTAGAAATACTTTTCAAAAGTTAAAACGCTTGAAAATATAATAACAAAGCTTCGTCACGACTTAGAACGCAATTAAATCGAAAACGTCGAAAATATACAATATCGAGACAATCGATAATAAAACGTAAATTTTTGGGCATCCGTCGGTATCGCGATCACTAATAGTTATCGTCATTCCTTAAAACGTAAAACACGAGAAATAAAGATTAAATATAATAAAAATCATTTTTATGATTATTTGAGAATATAATATCGATACCTAACATATTCCTTGTCGGTTTTCATCTAATCGACATTTTTACGCTAGTTTCAAGTCATAACCTTCTCGGTTAGTCGATAAATTTTTAAATTCTCATTAAAGTAAACACGTAATACGTAATAGTCGAGATTAAAATAACAGACTGAAATTGACGGATTGTCACATCATCCCCACTAAAATAGGATCTTCACCCTCGAAGATCAACTTGCGTTCTTGCCCGATCGCTTGTTGAAATCAAAGAGATGAGGGTAATTCTTCCACATTTGGTCTTATCGTTCCCAAGTATACTCCGGTCCTCTTCGAGAGTTCCATCGAACTTTGACAATAGGTATTCGGCTTTGCTTCAGTTGCTTGACCTCGCGATCCATGATCTCGATTGGTTCTTCGATAAAGTGCAACTTTTTATCAACCTTAACCTCATCTAACGGTATAATGAGTTCTTCATCGGATAAACACTTCTTCAGATTCGACACATGAAAAGTGTTATGAATCCCATACAGCTCTTGTGGTAGTTCAAGTTGGTATGCCACGGGTCCCACTCTAGATGTAATCTTGAATGGTCCGATATAACGAGGACTCAACTTCCCATGTTTTCCAAATCGTACAACACCTTTCCATGGTGATACCTTTAGCATAACCTTATCTCCCACGTTAAACTCCAATGGTTTTCTTCTCACATCCGCATAACTCTTCTGTCGGCTTCGAGCAGACAACAACCTATTCTTGATTTGCACAATCATATCCGTCGTCTCTCTAATCAAATCTGGTCCAGTGAGTTGGGCATCTCCAACCTCACTCCAGCTAACGGGTGATCTACATCTCATCCCATAAAGTGCCTCAAAAGGTGCAGCTTTAATACTCGCGTGATAACTGTTATTGTACGAGAATTCGGCCAAAGGTAAGTGCTTATCCCAGCTACTTCCAAAGTCTATCACACAAGCACGTAGCATATCCTCCAAAGTTTGGATTGTTCTTTCACTTTGCCCATCAGTTTGTGGATGATAGGCTGTGCTCATATCCAAATTGGTTCCTAATGACTTTTGAAGTGATCTCCAAAATCCAGAAGCAAAACGACTATCTCTATCGGAAATGATTGAAATAGGAACACCATGCTTGCACACGATTTCCTTCAGATAAATATCGGCGAGTTTCTCCAAACCGAACCTCTCGTTGATTGGAATAAATGAGCGGATTTAGTTAAACGATCGACAATAACCCAAATTGCATCGAACCCAGACGGTGTCCTTGGGAGTTTTGTGATGAAGTCCATCGTAATTCGCTCCCATTTCCAGATTGGAATTTCAGGTTGGACAAGTAATCCTGACGGCTTCTGATATTCAGCTTTCACTTTTGCACATGTTAAGCATTTCGCGACGTACGTTGCAATATCAGCTTTCATATTCGGCCACCAGTATAACTTTTTCAAGTCTTGGTATATTTTGTCCGATCCAGGATGAATAGAAAACTTGGACTTATGAGATTCTAACATAATCAAGTCTCTCAGTCCACCATATAATGGTAACCAGATTCGACCTCTCAAACATTTGATACCATCGAATCGCGTCTCAAATGTTTCACCGTCTCCTCTAAATCTTTCGGTTTCAATATTTTCTTCTTAATGAATAAGACAGGAGCTCCCTAAGGTGACGAACTCGGTCGTATAAAACCCTTATCAGATAGCTCTTGCAATTGCACAGATAACTCCTTCAGCTCGGATGGTGCTAAACGATATGGCGTACGAGCCACGGGTGCAGCACCAGGAATTAGGTCAATTTGGAATTCTACTTGCCTTGGAGGAGGAAGTCCAGGCAAATATTCCAGAAACACTTCAAGAAAGTCACGGATAACAGGTACATCTTCAGCACGTTTCTTCTTCGATTCCTTCTCCACTACTTTAGCTAGGAATAACTCACAACCTCTTTCGATATACTTATGATCCTTAATGGAACGAAACGATTTTTAGTCGTGAATTATGCTGATCACCTTCGATAACCATGGTCTTGTCATCCAAGGGAATCCTAACTTTCTTTTCTCCACACAAGATAGACGCGTTATACTTGGATAGCCAATCCATTCCGATAATAATATCAAAACTTCCTAATTCGACAATCATCAAGTCTATTTTGAAAATACGGTTCAAGAGATTAAGAGAACATCGTAGGAGCGCACGATTGGTACTCACTAATTTACCATCCGCTAGTTCTACCTCATAACTCGCGTCTAATTCGACCGGTTTGATATCAATTAAGGTACTAAAACTTGTAGACACAAAGCTTTTATCCGCACCAGAATCAAATAAAGCTGTAGCATAATGGTTGTTCAGTGAAAACGTACCAGTGACAACTTTCGGGTTTTGCTTCGCTTCGGCTTCACCCAACTGATAAGCTTTTCCCTGGTTATCTCCACCACGTGCATTCTTCGGAGGTTGAGGGCATTGGTTCCTCATGTGACCTTTACCTTGGCAGTTAAAACACGTCACTCCCTTCTTTCCTGGTCCCCAACAGTCTTCAGTCTTGTGACCTAACTTGTTTCACTTCCCACACTTAGCACACTCACCAGTATGAGACTTCTTGCAGCGTTGACATCTGGTTCCCTTATCAGCAGATGCAGTTTCAGCCATCGCATTAGCATTACCTCTCCTTCGGTTTTGGTTCCTGTTGTGAGATTGACGGTTATCACCATGATCATCACTATCATTTTCAGCTCTTCTTTTGTTACCTTCAGAAACACCATCAGCCTTGTCTTGGATGATTTGACCCATTAGTTGGTAGGCCATACGAACAGCTTCATCAATATTGGCAGGTTTAGACGAGGTCACATCACCACGAATGTTGGTAGGTAAGCCTCTAATATACTGCTCCACCTTCAAGTATTCTGGGTTAACTTTGTTTGGACAAAGTAGAGCAAGTTCATAGAATCTGTTTGTGTATCCATCGATGTCAGTACCCTTCAGTCTCAGCTGATATAGTTCCTGTTCTAACCTCTGAATAACACTCCTTGGACAGAATTCCTCAGTCATCCACCTTCTTACTTCAACCCAAGGTGTAGCATAAGCAGCATCCATACCCATTGATGCCATTCTTCCATTCCACCAAGTTAATGCTCGCCCTTGAAGAGTAGCAGAGGCAAACATCACCTTATCTCCTTCCTCACTTCCACTAAATCGAAACACGGATTCCAATTTTTCAAACCATTGCATTAACCCAACAGCACCTTCAGTACCCTTAAAAGTTGTAGGTTTGCATTTCATGAACGAGGTATAATTGCACTTCTTGTTTTCAGGAATCACTGGTCTCTCAGCATCACCAGTTCCAGCACCAGCATTGCCAGCTCCCGTATTACCAGCTCCCGTATTACCAGCTCTAGTATTATCGGCTCCAGTGTTACCAGCTCCAGTAGTGCCAGTTCCAGTGTTGCCAGCTCCAGTATCGCCAGCTCCACCAGATCCACCAGCTCCACCGGATCCACCAGCTCCACCAGACCCACCAGATCCACCAGCTCCATTATTCAAATTTGCCATAAATGCATTCATAGATATCTGAAATTGATCAGCTACTATAGCACGTAACTGAGTCTCAGTCAACTGTTTTGGCGGCATGATCCTGTTACACAATTCACATCAAAATGGGTATTCATTCAACGCTTGTCATAACAAAACATAAAATAAGAATAGATAGATGAAAGGAAACAAGAATGGATGATAAAATAAAGAATAGAATTTAGACAAGGAACGAAGATTCACGAGGAATGAGTCAAAAGACAGGGATTTCTATTGTGACAATCAGCGTCGTTTGTAAATCACGTATTAGTATTATAATAATCAAATAATAAACATTTATAAATAAATGTAATTTCATTATGCTTTAAGCATAATTAATAATTAAATTTGTATAACATATATATACTTTTCTTGTTCTCGTCCATTGGCAACTCGGAGGTTTCGCTTGCAGATGTTATAGTCAAAAGATTTCAAAATCTATTTTTTGCAAAATCTTTTCGTTCTCTATAACTTGAGCTCTGATGCCAATCTGTAACACCCCCAATTTCGGGTCATAGCAGCGGAAGGGTCATTGGGTGTTACTATCATGGTTCAACCTCAATATCATAGAAAACGCCTCAAAATGAGTCGTTTTAACAAAACATACATTCATTCAACATTTTAAAGATAAAACAGTTCACACACGGTCCCCAAATAGTTTTAAGGTTTACACAACCAACCAAAAGATAAAAGTTTCTTTGAATGAATATAGTTTAGAAAAGCGGGCCAAAACATTTTAATTTAGCAAGCTGCGTGAAACCACCTTCCTTGAGTGCCTTCTTCATGGACCTGAGATAAAACATGCTATAAAGTCAACAAAAATGCTGAGTGAATCTATAGAGTTTAAAATTAAATAAACGAACACAAGTATTCTGAATAAACCTTCCGTGGTTGACAATCATGTGGATCAGACATAATTATCGTTTTTATTTCATAAGTCTCGTGACATTGAACGTTAACATATATTATTTCAGCCCAACACACCTAGACAAGTGCGTATATTTCTCTTATACAATTGCATCCGATGTTTCATTACTGGTGCATCACAAAACCACGCGATAGCTAGTCGCGGCCGGACTAGGTGTCACCTCGATAGATCTATCCATAGTATTAGTGTTCCTTTCGATTAACAATTCACGATTCATGGGTCTTTTAAGGCTAGAGAAAACTTTTATAACAACTTTCATCTAAGCATATAATCGGGTCCTTTGTGTTCAATTTTAAAAGAAAGAGGGTTTACCACAACTTCTCGTTATACCCTTCATTTATAATAAATGCTTTTCTAATAATAAGGGTTTCCACAACTTCTCGTTGTACCCCTTTTTATTTTAATAAAACGAGCATGTTATCCCCCTCGCGGGTTTTATAAAACAAGTAAACATGTCAAAGTGAGGCTATAGACTCACCTTGGTACGATAGTAGTAATGTGACGATCGCCGACGATTTGTGATGCCCGTTAAACACGAAGACCGCAACCTACCAAATAAGGCGCGTTCTTTAATAAACGACTCAAGTATAAATAATACTTAAATAATACGAAACTCAATTTCATATAACCATGAAAATCCCGAAAAATTACAAATATAAGTGTACTTCTATACCCTTTTATTCAACACTATTCTTTTAAACACTTGCACTTTCGACATTGACCCGTCATAAGACGCCAAGTCAACGCAAGTCAAACCATCATTTTACTTCCCTCGGACCAGTAGCTAAGTCATTTATATAATGACTTAACACTTGAGTAAGTCACCATTGTCCAATAGTGAATACTCAACTCACGCCACACAAGTATTGAACTACGTGCCCAAAATACCAATCAGCATGTACACTCCAAATGTACACACCAATCTAACCTATCTAGACTTGTCCGATTTCGACGAAACTTGGTGAAAAACTCACAAATAATATGAATAAGACTCGGTTTAAGTTTCATTCAAAAATATTACTTCTAAGACCTTCTGCTCGACACACCTTCGTGTTATAAAAACCGGACAGTTTTACGCCTTCGACTTGTAAAACCATTTTGACGTATCTAAACAATTCCGTTTGCAAAACCGACACTCGGGTTTGAAAATAGACTCATGACCTGAGGTTTAGCAACTTACAACAGTCCTTGAACATTTTTAAAACTCATTTTATAGTCCCCGAGATTCGATCCAAATATCGACAACAATTTTCGGATTGTGCCGATACCCGTCTCCCGGTACACAAATACTAAAAGTAGCATAACTTTTCGCTCGTAATGAGTTAGAAGCTCTACTTTAGCTCAAATCGAAGCTAACGAAATTATCTACAACCCTATCTGATTAGTTTACCAAGTTTATAACAGTAATTAATTCAAAAATGTCCTTAAAGTTACTGCCTAAAATTGACCATCTAAAAATCATACCAAAACAAATTTTCAACCCATTCCAACAATTCCTATGGTCCTAATATCATCCTAATATCATACTAACACATCTAAATAACTCCTAACACCCTCAAATTTAATCTTCCAAAAATTAAATAAATAAAAACCTTGCATGCAATAACAACCCACTACTAATATAATAATATTAACAACATCCATAACCATAGAAATGGATCAAACACGATGTTCATCATCAAAATTTGAAAATAAAAATTAAGTGGATGCATGTGGGAAAAATTTTATACCAATATGAAGCTTATCAAATTTCCAAGATGGGTCTTGAATTGGATTTGGAAGATTCAAAGTAAAAATTGAACAAATTGATGGATTAGGGAGGGGGGGGGGGGGGGGGGGGGGGTGGACGGCAATCTTGAAGAACAAGAGAGCGAGATTTTAATTTTTTGTTAAAATGAATTTTTAAATAAAAATGGTTAGTGGAAAATGTTTAAATAGTCCAAAGGTGGGGTAGATTTTGTCATTTAGGCATAGTTTTGGTACAAAAATGCAAGTAAATAGTTTACAAGGTAGAAAATGTAAATTGTAAATTTTAAAAATATTTACGGGGCTCGGGTTTCGTAGAAATACTTTTCGAAAGTTAAAACGCTTGAAAATATAATAACAGAGCTTCGACACGACTTAGAACGCAATTAAATCGAAAACGTCGAAAATATACAATATCGAGACAATCGATAATAAAACGTAAATTTTTGGGCATCCGTCGGTATCGCGATCACTAATAGTTATCGTCATTCGTTAAAACGTAAAACACGAGAAATAAAGATTAAATATAATAAAAATCATTTTTATGATTATTTGAGAATATAATATCGATACCTAACATATTCCTTGTCGGTTTTCATCTAATCGACATTTTTACGCTAGTTTCAAGTCATAACCTTCTCGGTTAGTCGATAAATTTTTAAATTCTCATTAAAGTAAACACGTAATAGTCGAGATTAAAATAACGACCTGAAATTGACGGATTGTCACAACACGTTACATAGTAGTTCTACTATCTAACCCAGTAACTGGTACAGAAAAGAAAGGACAATCATAAATTCTGTAACATGCTGTAGAAAACTATTTGTAACGTTCTGAGCCTACCATCAACATGTATCGGTTTTTCATTGTTCGCATGTCTTCCATCAACAAGAACTGATCATCTTCGATCTCTTGATTATTAGGGGTATAAGAGATCCGAGCCTACCTCTTTCGACTTCAAATCAGTAGCCCCTTTATCTTGATCCTCTCTGAATCCCATAGAAATTCTTCCTTTGAGCTCCCAATTAGATAAACAAAAAAAACAATAATAAAATAATTCAAAATAGCAAACTATAGGTGAAGAACATACCTCATGATTTGCAAGAAGAATGATTAACCCATTATAGCAAAACCCTAATTAATTAATTAATCGAATTAGTGAACCTTGATTGTTTTTTTGTTTGAAGATTAGGGTTTTGAAAGACGGATGGATCAGCTATTTGTTTATCATGGATGTGGGATCGTTGATCATGGAATGGAGATCGTTTGTGTGTGTGTTTTTACTGGCGGCTGTGGATATGTGTATGTGTGTGTGTGTGTGTTTTCCGTAGGTGGGTTGTTAGGAAAATAAACATAAATGGAGAAAAAATGATTTTAACCTATTATATATAGTTGCGGTATCAAAACGCAGATTTTGGAAAATTAAGTGCCGCTTTTTGGAATTGCGTTTTCGTAGAATAATTTTGGTAGGTTTTTGAGTTTTTTTAGGAAAAAATGAAATTCTATTGTTTAGAGTTGCCATGTCACATATGACGGGGATTAGGAGTGTGGTTTAAAGTCATACTTATACCTATATATATATATATATATATATATATATATATATATATATATATATATATATATATATATATATATATATATATATATATATATATATATATATATATATATATATATATATATATATATATATATATATATATATATATATATATATATATATATATATATATATAGGTATAATATATATATATATTATATATATATATATATATATATATATATATATATATATATATATATATATATATATATATATATGTATATATATATATATATATATATATATATATATATATATATATATATATATATATATATATATATATATATATATATATATATATATATATATATATATATATATATATATATACTAGCGTCGTAACCCGTCCAACGGGCGGGGTCGTTTTTTTTTGTTCTGGGGTGTTTTTTGTTTTGGTGCCAGGATGGTGCAATGATCCACATCTTCCACCGTGTGTAGCATTTGTGGAGATTATGGCTCCCGCGTTCTCTCGAGATGCTTGGCGGTGTGTGTGACACATGATTCAAAATGGTTTAGTGCATGGATGAGGCTTTGATTTTTCGCTTTGAAGATGCATAAACCTTGCACATGAAACAATTGGTGCCGTTGATTCGTAATAGACTATGCATTATCATATTCCATTCACTTGGAAGGCAGGGCATGGCTAGTTTGTGAAAGGTAAAGAGGAAAATGGTAAAATCTAGATGTAAAAGGGAGTAGGATCTCTTCTAAGAACGACTGGAAATGCAGATAAAGCTTACTTGAAACAGAATAGGACGTAACTTTAACATAAATTTCTTTACTCATTTTCAATACCTGTTTGGCTTCTCGTCTTTGTCCAGTGAGTTGACTCTCCTGCTGACTTTTTTGTCCACGGTTCAATGGCTAGACCTTTTTTACGTGCTATATGTCACACATAAATGACAAGAAGTTTTGCTTTGAGATGTCATATATAAACTGGTGCTCTTTAATTTAGTTTAGAATAAATTCTTTAATTTGGTTTAGAATAAATTTTTATTATTTTTTGGACATGGCTAGAATCGAAATTTTCTCCATATTTATTTGTCACTTTGATTAATTTTACATATTCAGTAGTGACCACTCGAAGTTAAACGGATCATTTCATACCAATATTGTTACGTGTAGACATCATAAAATAGGCGTACTAACATACTTTATACATAAGCCTCATTATGAATGATCTTTTATTTTTACATAATTATAATGATAATGAAATGACAAGGCCTTAAATATTATTTATACTTTTATACTATTTAATATATACTATTTTATAAAATATTTATGCCTTTTTATTTTAGAAGTTTAAAAAAATTTCAGCCTTTAACATTTTTTAATTTAGAAATTAATCTATACTTCTATACTATTATATAAAGAGGCTATCTCCAATTTTATTTTCGATCTTAATCCTGAACCTAAAATTAACAAACTTAACTCCAAATAAAAAATTAAGATACTGGGTTAAAATAAAACCATTAGATCATATTTTGTTAATTGATCTCAACCCTCCATCTTTTTTGCAACCAATTTTCTAGCAACTTTTGTAACAAATTTGTAAAAACGTTTTTATTTTTAAATTAAAATATCTTTTTATTAGTTTATTTTTTATAATATAATCTCACCATATTTTTTAAAATTTCATGCTCTTTAATTTAATATCCATTTTAGTATATTTTTTGTTAATTTTTTATTTTTATTTTTAGTGAATTTATTTTATTTTAATTTAACTTTTCCTTATAATTTAACTTTAATATGAATATAAACTTGATGGGTAAAAACGTATAATTTGTTTGAAAAAAATAGTCATTGGGTATCCCTGTTGCATTACTCGGTACCATGCTAGATTTGTAAAACAGCTTCATGTTATGTGTTATATGTCTTAATGGTTACTTTTAAACAAACAAGTATAGAAACATGAACTCGGACATGAACACAAATTATTAAATCGAGCGATGGTTGATGATACTTAACGAACGTCTAGCGAATTAAACATAACTTTTCACCAGAATCACGGACCGATCATATTCAACTCGAGTATGAACTCCAATCTAGTGAATAGAACATAATTTCCTTTTTGGTTATGTGAATGTGTAATAGTTGTCATCTTTCTTACACCTCCTCATCTTTCTTATGCCACTTCAATAAATGTATGATAGTTGTTCATTATTTCTTTCTGATCTTTTTCACGAGATGGACAAAAGTGTAATGGAATAAAAATAAGCTTTTTGTTTTTTCTTTTTTAGTGAACCTTATTTGTATGGATTGGTATTTGGTACTTTGTTAGAGACGGTAATATAGAGAGAAAAGAGTTTTCCTATCAAAGTGTTGAGTGGGCGGAGGACATTTAGTGCAGCGAGTGTTTCTTCGTAATAGAGTTCTACCTGCAGTCAACAAAGAGTAGATTGAGTAAAAATGTTAGCAATATTAGACTCAAAATTTATATCTTTAAATTTATTTAAAAGGATAACTTGACTGAATTTTGTAGGGACAAATCATGTCCCTGTTCTACCTTAATCCTCATGACAATTAGTGCTGTTTTTACTCGCGTTAGTTCTTTATGCAAACCTATTTTCAAGCAAAAATGAGTTTTATACATGTGACTTTATATTTTTGCATGACTTTTAGTTCAGTTTATATTTTATATTACTCGCGTTCGTGCAGTTTCACGAGTTTTTAAACACCTGCAGTCAACAAAACCACCAAATAAGAACCACAAACAATACTAATCTTCGTTGCGAACAAACCTGGAGTCCGCGATCCCAGTATTCAAAGGATGGTGTATCGGACCACTATTGGTTACAGCAATGTGTGGAAGACCAACAATGATAGCATGGTGTTTTACATTTTGTCAATTAGAACCAGGGCGCATATGTGACCCTTGCTGATTTTGAATTCACTATTTTTTTCTCATATTGTACCTGATTAGCTTCAAGTGCGAGAAAGTACGCTAGAACGCAGAAAAAATAGTTATTCTTGAAAATACAATCCTTTAATGTCATTCAAAAAATGCCTTCAAGATATTGGTGGTGGTTGTTTGTTGCCATTCTGATTGAGGGGAAGAGTAAAACCAGATATGGTTGAAACGGATCTATCAATAGTTGATACCTTATTAGGAAGTGCCACTGTTAATGGAGAATTCAAAGGAAGGTCTGGAAGTGATGCTCCTTCATCACCCTAAGAATACGTCTCTGTGGCCAAATGATAGGCAGCAAACACTCAGTACCAAATCAGACAGAGTTTGGGATAAAACGCAATATCATAATATAAAATAGAATGTAATAGTACTTGACAACTATCTATAAATTACCTTTTTGGTTTGAATCTCGTGAGTATTAAAGCACTGCTCAAACCAAATCAAAATATCATAGGATTATTATAATTAGTTCCAAGAAGCTATCCATCCAGTTTTCAGATAATTCCAACCCTCTAATACCTGGTAGAAAGTCAAATGAAACATGTCATTATATAGATGTATCTTAAAAATATGTCCAAAGATGTACATACCTGTAATTAAGGTTCAAATGTGGCGTGCTTCATTATAAGGTAATTGTGCTCACCGTCAACTTTTTCCTATTGAACAATGATTTGCTGTGTTGAACCCTTTCCTAACTCACTATGATTTGTTCTTTTTGTGGCAGAGTTATAAACAAAAGCAACCATGGATTAAAATTGTCAAGTTGTTCTCATGTGATCGCCCGTAGAATCCTTGTAACTGAATTTCAGCTATTGAGCCTTCATAGTTTGTTGCAGCCTTCATGGTTGCTGCTCGATTAGCAGCCTGTTGAGCCTTCATGGTTTGCTGCATTAAAAGATCTAGCTGAGATTACATTTTTTTGCATGTAAATAGCTTATTTCATTTCCATTTGCAAAGAAGACGAACCAGAATTTGAGTATTTCTAAAACGTCCATGTTATTTAGCACCAATGCAGCAGTTGCTTCTTCAGGTTTTGAGTATTTCTATGTATGCTAGATGCTTAGAATCAATGATACTACATTCAATAACTGTGCCAAAACAAAATGTTTTAGCTGATCCACGGAACCTAGAGATGCTACCCATCAATTTCTAGGCAATAAAAATCATATACTTGAGTCTTGCGTCACATGTGGCGGGTCTCTGCAGGTAAAATAAACATAGTATTAGTTTCAGAAAAATAAAAATGGCAATACAAATATAGATGCTTAATAGTGAAAACGGATTTTTTACAATACTATCAGAAAAGTGATGATTATAAATCAGAAGACGTTTCACTTTTAAAGAAGGAAAATTGTTCCAAGAAACGGAATAAAGCACTCAGGTTCCACAATAAAGAGAACATCCCACCAAATGAATTAAATATAAATGGTAATATTTTAATTTCAATATCTATTGTTAAATGGTTCTGTTGGATCAGTTAAAGTTCTACTTCATTATGTTCTGAATTTAGTCAATAATCCTAGGCACATAACTTAATTAGATTATTTGACTTTAAATATACATGAAACGACTAAAAATTCCACTGAAATGACAAAACATCAAGAAAAGTTGCAATTTCTTAGGTTGTCCCAATATGAAATAGTGTAGCTGCTGTTAGGGTCATTCACTATGAATAGATTGGTCTAATCTATGACGTGTCTTTCATGGTAGGGAATAAAACTGATTTACAGAAGAATCATCAATCTCAGCAAGTAATAGATGTATACCTCAAGCTGAAATGCCATTCGGCTGACTCTCAAAAGGTTCAAAGGTATAGTCTAATGTCTGGATGTGTAAAAGTGAGTATCATTATTGTTCTAAGGCTTTATGGTCTGATTCTTCTCTAGTGGAGCATGCAATTTAATTGTGTTTTGAAGTCCGCCATGCCGTAACCTGATCACTACCTGAACCAAGGAGTCGAACATGAGATAGGTTTGCAAATTAAAAACAATTTTCATGTTCTGAAAACCAACTTACATGTTCCTAGTCTTTATCGAGCACTCCAATACATCGAGATCAATCGTCAGAACCTGCAATGCTGTATTTGCATTACCATTATCAGAAACTGCAAGGCTCATGTTTTGAAATACTTGGAAGGAACGTATATGGCGGATGGTCTCACTCACCATCATTGCATCAATATCTTTCCCAAACTCTTCTTACACTGTGCTTATTGCATCTCCAAGAGGATCAACGGCAATTGGTTTCTATTCTAGGGTCCTGTCTGGTGCAACTGCAGGTAGTGCCAATTGGTCAGCGATAATCCATTTCAGCTACCATGACCCAAAACTTTACATCAGCGATTTAAATACAATATAAAAGCAAATGTTACTCTGCAAATATGTGATCTCGACGATAGTCATGTGTAATAAGAGACATGGAAATTAAAGAAAACACTAAAAGATCTGACAATGATGGTTAAACAAAGAAGGACAGATAACTGAAAAGCATGCGAAACAATATAAACCAAGAATAGCTTACATGCCAAAAAGGAAAAAAGAAAGTGAGATAAAGTGTGAGAAATCTTACACACTGAAATCTGTATATGTATTCATCATCATGAAGAAGAACATGTGCGTTCTCATAGTATACATAATCAATGTCTTTATACTTAAGCATGAAAAAGCCAACAAAAAATATAGATTATTTTATATTTTTATTGTTGATGTTCAGATATTCTCCTTAATGAGCACTTTATGGGCTATAAAAAATTGTCTATTTGATACATGTGGTCTGGTTGTAAAGTATCATCTAGCCTAGAGACAAACTACCAGCTTTCCACATTGGCCTTTGTTTCCCTGTAGCATCATCATACATGGTGAGATAAATAAGTGTATTTCTTGTGTTACTGGAATTGAATAAAAAAAACAGAAAGAAAATAGCATAGCTAGAATTTGAGATGGGAACATGGACAGTTGTAGATAGTGGTTATAAATGATAGTCAGATTCGTCCTCCTCCACTCCCGCATATCAAACATAGGAATGTAAAGAAGAAAATGACCAAGTAGAAAACCATGGGAAAGTCCAAGAACGTTGTTTGGCTTCATGTAGGAGAAGATCTTCTCATAGTTATCAGTCTGCAATGTAAAAATTGCATCAAAACCAATTCTTTCAAGAGTATCAATATATTGGTCCGCTAATATATTCATAAAAACTCAACACCATTGTTTCTTATAGAGTAATACTGAATTATAATTGACTTTGGTACTAAAAAGTAATTTATATAGATGCAAAGAATAGTAAAAGTGACAGGTTTCAATATCAGATCTTGATTATTGATAAGAAAGGGAACTCGGTCATACATAATGCAAGCAGTGTACTATTTATGTCACCTAATACCTTTTCAGTTAATCTAGTGCTCTACTGATATTTGTCGTCTCGTCATGAGTGAGTTCACATCCTTTATCAGCCTGTAACAGAACGATGCCAGGAATTGAAGTGAAAGCATACAACAAATGAATGCCAATTAAGAATTTCATAACCATGTTTGTCAAGAAAAAGACCAATGCTTAATTTGCATTTAAAAACAAAAGATTACTTCAGACCAAAAATGGATAACAAAC
Organism: Glebionis coronaria; assembly: GCA_025667525.1. Classification (NCBI taxonomy): domain Eukaryota; kingdom Viridiplantae; phylum Streptophyta; class Magnoliopsida; order Asterales; family Asteraceae; genus Glebionis; species Glebionis coronaria. The sequence continues at coordinate 61,504 of JANFOE010002209.1, forward strand.
AACTTTTTAAGTATTGATCAAGTTTAGAATACATGACCTTATGGGTATGAGACTATTTAACCTTCAGCAACTTAAAAAAAACCCTCATCTGAAACGTGTCAGGGTAAGAGAAGGTCCATAAAGCATTCATCATCTGAAAAACAAAACCCTGCATCATAAGTTGGAGGAAAATGACTTCTGCAGCCACATAATTATTTGATATTTTCTGGTATACATCAGAACTACAAACTTCAAAAAAGTGAGAAACCTGAAGATAATTTTCACAAACGTAGAATGTTAATCTTTTCCAAAAGATTCTTTTCATTGGCCACCAAAGCAGGCTGAGTGTTAAGTGAAGCTGCATGAACGCGGCATAGTTCTTGATATATAACTTAGTCGTTATTGAGTAAACTATTTGCTAATCGATAAATAATTATTTACTGAGGAAGATACATGTCCAATAAGATAATATAAACCAAAGACAATTATTGATGAATCAAAATGCGACAAAAACTTGTTATCACCTCTAAAGCAGCCATAAAAACGGCACGACCACCATTGGCAGCTGCCAGAAACGAAGTGATCTATCGGCGAAATCAAAACAACTCACAGATCACTCGTTGACATGTACTTTCTGCACTGAGCCAATATGTAAACTGGCACTGAGTTCTTGGTTTGCTCTGAGCTACAAAGTAGGTATTATTGGTCAATAGTTTTTACGGACGTTTCTAAATGTGTCGTTAAGATTGATGATGAAAGTTGGGATGTTCGGACATTTACTTGGCTGCAAGACAAGATTAACATAGAAGTTACCTTCTCAAGCAGAGCCATGGACTAAAATACTTCTCATGGCTATCGAGTCACCTTCCGAGCACAAAATATAAATCTCCCCATACATGTGACCTGCCCCATCCAAACGAATTATGAGCTTCATTTGGGTGGATTTAATAACCTTGCCTTCCATTACCTAACCTGCTCAACCACTTTCATACTGATCAGAGTGCTGATACAGTTCTGCATAGGTTTTGTTCGTCCTTCTTCATTAAATCAAACTTAAGGAGGTTAGTTTTTGGGCCACATGAGGATTACTTATCTCATCTGAGTACAATACTGGAACTGTCGTTTGAAGGATGCAAATGAGAGCTGCCGTTCATGCTACACCCCTTACTCTATTAAAAATGCAAAAGTAAAGAAATAAGATTTGATAACTAACAGCCTTGTGGGTCACTCTTAGACTTGTATCAACTGGCTAAAACTAACATATAGATTAATCTGATTACTTTATCTTACTTTGCTGAAAATAAGGTGTGTGATGTTTCAAAGAATGAATGGTGGTTGGGAAGGAAGTATACAAACCCTAGTATTAACTGAGCTCGCCTCAAGATTGGTAATAACAACCTATAGTCAAAAAGGCCAAAAAGATTAATAACGGGCCCTGGTCAACAAAACTTTATATTTAAATAACAATAGTTACAAAAAATATGCAAACCTTTAGCGGATGAAGTACGACCATCGTGCGAGAAGCTGGTATTCAAGGCGTTCTAAACGTATCATGCTACCATCACTGCATAGCACACACACATTAATTAGTCGTCCACCAATGAAAACAACTGCACACACATACATATTGATTATCCTTCTTAAAAATAAATTAAAAATGACTACCTTCTCGTGATACCGAGACCCCAAGTATCGATCTTTACGAAAACAGCCAAAATTGGATTCAGTTTATAATGTTTGAGATGTGTACCTGCCATTTAATGCTATCACAATTGGAAAGAAGTTCTTTTGTGAGTCGGGTTTGCTCTCCGTTGGCTACAGGGACGTGTTCCCATTGGTGAAAAGTAGCTTGCAATGTATTGACATAAAAAAATAAGACACTCAGCAAGAAAAAGTAAGATTAAACTTGTTTAGTAGATAAAGAATGATGATGATAAGAATGAATTTTTTTTTTTTAAAGATTCATACATACCGGAAATAATAAAAATTGTCATTGTTCTGTTGGACCCGATCCATTGCAAAAGCTTGTGGATGGTGCTGATATTAGGATTTATTGAGAATGTGATGTTAATAAGGATTTTTTTGGTGGAAAAAAATAAACTATTGCAAAAGCTTGTGGAGACTGATATTAGGGTTTATAGAGAAGATGAAGTTATTAAGGATTGTATTCCAGATGATAACGATGGCTTGATATAATATAATATGTTTGGATGTATATCTTTTTCAAGAATTTATTAACATTGTTTTGGATAGAAAATCATCAAAAATAATCTGGCTTAGTGGTAAACCTGACTACTTCTTAACCAGAGGTCACAAGGTCAAATCTTGTGCTTGACATTTTTTTTAAATAATTTCCAAAAATGCTATTAAAAACGCGATTTACAAAACTGCGTTTCCAAAACGCGATTTCCATAAAACTGCGATTTCAAACGGAAAATTCGTGGAATTTGGAGATTTTCTAGGGAATACTCAAATACTATTGGCTAAAAGATGTGACTGGAATATGACTGGGATTGAAACTGTGGTTTCAAATCATAATTATACCTATATATAATATATATATATATATATATATATATATATATATATATATATATATATATATATATATATACTGGCATCGTAACCCGCCCAACGGGCGGGGTAGCTTTGTTGTTTTTCCAGAGGGTTTATTGTTTGTGCGCTTATAGTTTAGGCTTTTTATAAGTTATTTTTTTATATGTTTTAGTTTACGCTTAAGTAGCGTTAAAATTATGTTGAAAATTATTTTGTATAAATTTTAAATTCAAACTGAATATAAATTTTAATTTTTTATATTCTAAATTTTTTAAAGTCTGAATAATATAAAATTTTAAACAATTGAAAAACTTTTAATAAAAGTATAAATCTCATTTTGTGTTTTATTTATGTTTGTTGGTAATGTGTGTATTTATAGTTATGGTTTGGTTTTTCATTTTTTTGTCACTGGCCATCCAGTAATTGTGGTTTGTTTTCGGTTATGGTTTGTTTTTCCTTTTTTTGCGCTCGCCAACCCGTGATCGTAAATATTGAATGAAATACATATGAAACTTACAGTTCCGTTTCGGTTTTCATCAAAAAATCGAACCGTAAAAACCAAACCGAAGCGGACCATTTTATTATATAACAATATGTATTTAAATTAATATAAAAAACAAATAGTAAATCGAAGTTTTAAATTCATGTTTATTTGGTTGGGAAATATAATATATTATATTAATTTTTATATGCGTGTTTTTTTGTGTAAATGCGTTTACAGTTTTGGTTTTTGCTAAAAACCAACCCAAGCCGACTAACACAAACAAAAGCAAGGATAATCCATATCGTTAATGAACAGCTTGATTGATAGTCCCACGATGTAATACAAGTTGAACAGAGAGCATGTTGAAAGATCAATATAAATTTCATCTTTAGAAGACTACAAATAATAAAACGCACAAAAAAGAATATAGGTCCCCTTAATTACAATTTACAATTACAACTTCAAAAAATATATATAAAAGTCAGAAATATAATCAGATTTAAAAGGTTGAGACATGAATTTAACTCATTGGTCAACCATTACGTGTATATGGAGTTATACGATGTAGAATAAGAGTAAATTACATCGTTCGTCCTTGTGGTATACATTGACCGACAGATTTCGTCATTTGACCAAAAAAATGCATCATTCGTCTTTAAGTGAGAAACGTTATGTACCGTCGGTTCATCTCTTTAAAGGCCTTCATGAACCGTCATTAACTCATCCCACATGAGGGCATAATAGTAATTTGTTCTTTTTGTCTTTGTCCCGACTTTGCCACAAACGATTCACAGTCTCTTCTCTATATGATGTTTAAACTAAATAAATTAAAAAAACTAAATACCCAACCACCATATTTAATCAAATCTTCAACATCATAGTATCACACTATCGCATTTCCCTCGACAATGCACATAATCTTTTATTGTTTCACACATAAATCATTAATTTTAAATATAATCCGTTCAGCAACCACTTGTTGACTGTGCAATCAAGATCCAAAGGCACATCTTCATTGACTCTGATTTAATTGATTCAAGCAATGTCTCAAAGAATGGAGGAGGATTTCACTAAACATCAAAATCCACAAACATCAATTATACAACGAAAGTCCAATGGGCTTACTTACTAATGAAGTGAACCTGAATCTTAGTGCTTTTTGGACTACAGTATACAACTGTGACTCACATGGACGTCGTCTGGCTATACAAAGTTTAAGGTCAACATAATACTTCACCCGACTATTCAACTTTCTCATGCCCCTCATATTCAGTCATTTTCTTAAGCATTATATAGATGGGAGGAGACTTACACAACAAATTCATCTATTCAAACATGAAGCATCCTAAAATCTACTATATATAACTAAGCTTAAAGGATTTTATTTTTTTGAACTGGAACCTTAGAAATTAGATACTCTATGTACATTTTTTCAATTCATGAGAATTTATGTTAAGTGGGTTAAAAGGTAAGATTTGTGTTTGATGAAAGTATAATGAAAATGCTGGTTAATACTAATGGTGGGTCTTGATAACTGATGGTTTTTCTAAAATGGTGGTGGGTGGTGATTGGGTTTAGATTATGTGGTTACTGATGGATTTTCAAGAACATGTAAGATGTATTTATAAAGAGTTGGGGGCCATGGTGGGTGAAGATGAAGATCAAGAATAATGTATCTGTGTGATTGACCTAATCAAATTAGTTGACCCCATTTATGGTACTACAACTGATATTGAATTCACCAACATGTATGTGGAGTCCTTTTGCCTTTTGTTTAGGTTACTTCAACAAATGTAGCCAATTTCACGCAGATAATTACACAATACACCTGAAACAACGGACCAACAAAAAAAACAGCCGAAGGCGTCCCAAAGAGTAAGCATAAAAGAAGTAGCAATAAAAATACATACCTCGTATGAAGTCAAAGCCGAAAGGGAATTGTAAGTCTTATAGAAGACGTTGGAAATATTCATGATGCTTATACCTTACAATACAGTTGCTCCATCGTTCCAGCATATCACCAACATTTACCAAAAGCACTCTGAAACATGCATATAAGCCATTAAACTGTACACAAAAGTAAGCTAAGAACACATAGGGTCGGTTCATAATTTTTTTTGATACTATGTTGATTAATTACTATGTTTGTTAATAACAAACAACATTTGATATTCTTTGGCCATTGCTTATTCAACGACTGATTTTGTTCATAAATTTTGTTTTGAATTAGGGTTAATATTGTGTGGCCTTTGCTAAGCTGACTGACTTAGTTCATAAATCTTTGATTGAAACAATGTTTATCGTCTAGTTCTAATGGTCGTTGTATTTGTGTAAATATAGAAGTTTTTTTTTGCTTTTTGATAGTGAGACATATAAATGTGTGAGTGAGAATTTATGTGAGGATACAATTTTTCTTAGAAATAAACTATCTTGTTTGAGTTTGAGTTTAATAAGACTTGTAAATTCTTTAAATATTTATAGAGAAAAGTGAATGAGTAGAAAACATAGTAACAACCTATACATCTAAGCTAAATTAAAAAAATTAAATACTAACTCTCTCCCAAATAACTGTTTACTTTTGATTTTTGAAAAAAAAAATTCGCAACTTTGACCTTAATTATTTTTGTATATGATATAATAGTTGATGTAAAATATCTGAATTATTTGACTTTTAAATGTATTTTTCGGTTATATAATTTTTATCGAGTATTATATAACACAAACAATTAAATTTATGGTTGAAGTTGTAGAAAAATACTTTAAAAGTCGAAAGTAAACATTTATTTTGAGACGGAGGAAGTTGATACTATTAGGTAATCTTAGAACGAGTTGGTGTTTTCCCCTTAGTTAATAACATATACAAGTAGGAACACCCGCGCTTCGCTACATATGCTTATGTGACTTATGTGGTTCTAGAATCAACATTCGAAAATATCAACAAGTTTCCATAAAGAGTTCTGCAAACAACAGCCTAAACATCTGATTATAGAACCTTGCATTAGTAAATTCAACTAAACCGCAGTTAATTTTGGATACATATTTCCAAGTATCCTCAAGTTGCAGCAAGCGTAGTTATTTTTGCTTATTATCGGACCAGTCATGTTGCAGTACTCTTACCACCATCCTTAGCACCATCTCCATTATGATTTTATGGCTGCATGTGTGGTTGTGGTTGTGTTTCTTGTATCTGTCGCTAAACTGCTAGCATACTCCGTATGTTAAACAACATGGAAGTGTGCACTTGATAATATCAGTACATGCAGTTATAATTTCTTAACTAACTAAAAAAACAACGCAACAAACAGAAAATCCTTATGTTGTACACTACCGTGTGAAAGTAATATGTGTGCTTACCGTGGAAAAGTTATCAGCTTGCTTGCGCGGCCGGCTAAAGCTCCATCGTCTAGGATATCGTTACAACTTAAATAACCATAAAAAGAGTGAATATTATCCATAAGGAGTCATTATTATTCATTATACACCCCTAATAGGAATGACAAAACCTAGTTCATTCCTTAACTCCGAATATGTAAAGGATCATATGTTTTATAAAAGTATAACAAAATGAGATAATGCACGTTACCTACCTCGTGGAAACAAATTATTGTTTTGAGAAAAACTTGTGTCCGGAGAAATAAGTATCTTGTTATCTTTAGGCTCAGATAATCGAGCTATCGGATATGGGGAAATGGCCGCTATGGCTGCAAACATGGCAAGATTTCCCCGCCAGGCGGCACATGATCCGAATTCTAAAATCCCCTCAGGGACGCTCAAATAGTATCATCACTGCCATTCAAAAGCATTGTAATCTATGAACACACAGTCCTGGCAGAAAAAGAATGTAATAATCGGGGAAAGAATATAATAATGGTTAACTGTTTGTAAGCCTAAGAAAAAACACACACCGAACACGTATTTGGTATACGTGGCCACAAAACATCACGTCCCCCAAAACAAAGAGTATAATAATCAGGATATTAATAAAAAGAACCAAACACTGTCCATAAGCTTTTGGTAAACTATAATATGTTATAATGTTAGTATAATTTAATTTTCAAAGACTGTGAAAAAGTAAAAGCTTTGTTATGTTTAGGCTCAGATAGCCAAGCAATCGGATATAGGCACATGGCCACCGTGGCTGCGAACTTGGCAAGCCTAACCAAATCTCTTTAGGGGTGCTCAAACAGTATCATCACAGTCATTCAAATCCATTACAATTTTTACAACTACTAATGCAGTTCAGTTGGGCAAAACTAAATTATAATCATCAGGGGCCTACCAACTCACGAAAGATAACGATTCCAATAATAAGCAGAAACAAATATACCAATAGAAAAATACCAAGAAAATAATCGTAAATGCTATCTCATTATAACATATTATAGTTTACCAAAAGCTTATGTTTACCGTTCACAATGTCAGAGTGTTATGTACAAAGAGTCCAACAATAAGCAGCAGCAACTATACCAATGCAACAACCATCATCAGTGCCATAGAACGCCGAAGACCAATTATAAACCATCATCATTTGACATCTAAGTCCTATCGTCACCAGCCCATCAGAGATTGGGGGCGACGATCCGGACAAAAAGAAATGACCATCACCACCCGACCATCGCCAACCCAATCATAGACTTGGGGCAACGATTGGCTGCGAAACAACATCAAACACCCAATTCTAACCAAATCCCCTTAGAGCAGCTCAAATAATATCATCAGGGGCAGTCAAAAGCATGAAAATTTTCAGCAACACCACCAAAAATGGCGAATAGTAATTGTAATTGATCTAAACATCTTTTTTATGAGCCAAAGATGCATCCAACTATATAGAATAGAACTCATGATCCACGTTCCTATGGAGTTCTATCCATGCTAACCTACCCATAAATGTACTTACGATATGCTTCTTCTTCATTCTTTTTATTTTTCTTGAAAATGAGCTTGAGACTTTCGGCTAAAGTGATATCCATTGCTAAATATCATGGACGTAGATTAAGCTACATATATAATAAGTTAATAACCATAATGGAGCTCACCTTACTTGATTACAGTAGACACCAAATATTGAACTTGTGTATCTTCTTGAATTGTGATATACCAAACCAATTTTATTAATTAATATAATTTTATTTTTATAAGTATTACTATAACTACTTAATGGAATATGTAAGAATTTGCTGGTAATGCTAAGTGCCTAACAAGTGATGATATTTTTTTTAGAACGGCAAAAGTTAGTGGTTAATGGGTTGAGTCGTGCAATGACATTCAAGCAGAAGAATATCTTCTTTGAACCACCGTCTAGTTACGTTAGACCCCTTATCCGTTTCGCTTGAAAGACCTTTAGTAGGTCTTCAACCCAAGACCTCCAGGAATCCTTCCCTAAAGAAATCACTTAGTGAAACTTCGGTGTCCATCTGAGCTAAACCGGTTGATTCTAACAAGTGATGATATGACTTTGACCTAGAGTAGCACACTTCAAAAGTAGAATTGTGCAACTTTTGCCTATCAAAGAATTATACTTATTTTAGATGAAAAATGTATTCTATTTATTTTAAATGAACAAAGGTAGCAAAATAATTAGACATATTTTGATACCTACTTACCCCATGAGGATAATAAACGACCCTTCTAATATGATGAATTTCATTGCTCATGATGTATGTTGAGGTTTTCCACGTACCATATGACTTTGTATAATATTAAGGGAAAATGACCAAAATGGTCATATCATCTACCTTTGATCTACTTTATGGTCAAGCTAATTTTTTTGACATATATGGTTATGCACAAATGCACAACTGCTCAACTCCATTATATGTATGACATGTGTCCTATGACAAATGCTCGATTTATAGTGCTCAACCCCCTAAGTGCTCAACTTTGCAAAATAAAAGTTCTAAAAAAAGTGCTCAACTTTGTAAAGTTGAACATTTTATGATGTAAAGTTGAGCATTTTATGGTGCAAAGTTGAGCATTTTATGGTTGAGCACTGTAAGTTGATCACCTGTGACTGCAAAGTTGAGCATTTGTGGTGATAACCATATTTGTAAAAAAAATTGGCTTGACCATCTAGGGGATGGCAAATGTTCTACTTGACTATTTTGATCATTTTCCCAAATATTAAATTTAATGAGTTGGCATCCATATAAAAACAACCAGTTAAAAAAAGACTACTGACACTCGCATGAGAAATCAAATTGTGTGAAAAATGATTGAAATATACTACTTGAATCCAATTAGTGTTGAAACTACAAAAACAAATTTACCATAAGTTAGATGAGGATAAACCCCAATACAATGTTAAGTAGTAGAAAATCCAATTAATGGTAACATTCTAAACACCAAGATTTGTTCGAGTATGTACAAAACTATCCTTATATAATCAATTTTTCCATTTTGTAGTCACTGTCCCATTCAGGGCCAAATTTACCAGACGAAAAAGAATCATCATGCACAAAGATCTCACCTACTAAATGGCCATTGCTAAATCTTGATAAATTGATTGAGAATCAATTTAACTCCAATATGATGATTATATATTAATAGTCCATTCAAGTACTTTCAGGATACTTATCTTAACTTTTGAAAATGGCAGGCTCACGTGTCTGCTACTGAACCAAAGACCAAAACAAGTGTTCCAGCACAACTAAAGGGTATTGAAGTGGTTGTAAAGTTCCCTCGCTGTTGGAGTTTCATCAGCTATCCATAGAGGTAACTAAGCATCTTTTGCAGTTAGAATCATCCTTTTACAGATACTATCTGAAGTATAATATCAATTTGTCAGCCACCAAAGTTACCAGCAATTTTATCATCATACTATATGTTAAAGAGTGTTTCCAAGATTGAATATAAATTCCATATGCATAAGGAGCTTTAGAGTGCTTGATGTAATACGAATTGCCGAGTCTGTGACTAAGTTAAAGGCATGATGTGAGCTCTGTGGGAAGCCTGCCCCGCTTACCTTACGAAGGACAGAGGAATCAGAAAGAGAAATAGTTGCTGGTGAAGATGTTGGATGCTCAAAAATTGACAGATATAACCTCAAATCAGGAAACAAATGGATAGCATATAGCACCAAGATCATGGTATATATTTCTAGTATGTCATAAAAATAGCACTATATGTCAATTGAAACCAAAGTAACATAATTAGATAAAACATAATGTAAATCATTAGCGCGGTGTGAAGTCCTCCCTTCAACATTTGTTTTGGACTTTTGTAGCAGTGTAGGAGGAATGGAATTGGGAGAAGATGGTGTTGCAGCTGCTATTGGGGAACATCCACATGGAGAACACCCTTCGAGGACGCTTTATGTCCGAAATATTAACAGCAATGTTGAAGATTCTGAGTTATTCTTGTTCTAGCAATACGGAGATATCCGCACTCCCTACACAGCCTGCAAGCACCGTGGCTTTGTGATGATTTCGTACTAAGATATAAGAGCAGCTCGACGTGTTATGCAAGCTCTTTAGAACAAACCACTCAAGTGTAGAAAGCTTGACATGCCTTACTCTATTCCAAAGGATAACCATTCAGACAAAGATATTAATCAAGGAACTGTTACGATATATAACATCGATTCTAGTGTTTCTAATGACGAACTTCGTCACATATTTGGCGTCTGTAGTGAGGTTAAGGAGATCCGAGAAAATCTTCAAGGAAGTCGCCACAGGTCCATTGAGTTTTACAACATAAGAGTTGCAGAAGCTGCTTCAGGTGAATTAAACAAGAGCGAGTTAGGTGGGAAATAGATTAAGCTATAATCGACTAATTTGGGTGGTTCTAAACGTTTGAACAGTCCGTTTCCTAATCTAGATGCAGATGATGCTAGTTCTTTGTTGCAAATGTGTAGCCCTTCTGATTTCACGCCATACATGTCAGGAAGAGTTTCAAATGTCTGAGTTACACCTGGTAGCATGGATCACAGAAGTCTCCTAGGCGTGACAGCAGCCTCTGGCAGTCAACTATTAGATGCCGAACTCCAACATGGCATCCAAGCTAATATTTTTTCGTCCCTTATTGGACTTTCAATAATTTAAAAGGTGTTTGGTCGAGATTATTAACTGTATTGAATAATTAGTTTCAAGTTGTATAAACTGTATTGTATTATTTCTAGGAGTCAAGGACTCAAGGTTGTTGATATGTATCTGTATAAAATCAAGTCTCTCTCCTCCTTATGTCTATAACATAAAGTTATCTTCATGCATAAATTACATATTTGAAATAATAATAAAAGAAAACTACTGTCGGATCAGCTTAAATGCGTGCACCAGCTCCTGAATCAGAGCCAGGAACGGTCAAAGCATGTGGGATTTTTCCAACAGTCGCGACATTTGTGTGATTAAAGTATCTCCTTCGGCATTGCATATACATTTAAACAACTACACCTATCAAAACCTTGTCTACGACCTTGTTTTGGACTACCATTCACTCTCATCAAAATTTTCATTTAATGGCAATTTTATAAACAACAGTCAGTCACATAAAAAACCAGAAATCGAATAAGTAAATTGGTGCTAAGTTGTGGGAAAATTGAAAGGTTGCTGATGCACACCGAACTCGAACCACATAGGCAATTTAAATCCTAGCCAGCTATACCTCAGGACGCTTGCTGAGCTAAACCCGCAGCCAACCTGGTATGTACCCACACAGCTGAAAGAGTCGTTGATGCTAACCCGACCACTAAGGTTAAACCTAAATGGTTGAACACTTGGTCCATGTTGTGTGATCAAATTACTGAAACCATCTCGCATAGATTGTTAGTGGCTGTAACTATATAACAGGTTGTTTAAACAAAATCCAAGTAAAAGGGACTGTTTGGTAGACACTCTACAAACGACCCAGAATCTACATTTATTACTGAAAGTGAAAGCAACCGTAGTCAACCTAATAATGTAAAGCCATCACACCTATCTATAAAACTTCTAGTACAAATATTCCACACATCGAACAAACCCAATTCTAGTTGTTGATAGGTACTTATAAGCTGCTAAAGAATACGCACCTTGTATAATAGTGTTTGAATTGGGTAATTTTCATAAAAATTCAATAATATTTGAAAAATACATAACATTTGGTTAAAAGAAATTAGATCAAGTCCATTTATAATGCGATTTAGAAATATGTGATCTTGATATTAGCCAAAAGACATTCATAGAGTCAGGTTTTTTTTTCTGTTACAAGATGTTCCTGAATACAAAATTTGACTATCAAAAAGAGAATGAAAAGTGAAAAGATAACCTTGGATTCATTGAAGACACCATCCAGGTCATCACGACTCACATCCTTGTCCTGCTCAAAATGTGGTGGTTTATACCCTTTCATTCAAACGTAGAAACATTTGGTAACCGACTATCTACTTTCGTGTCATTCTATTTACTTGCAGTGTTGATTGACTAGCGTTTGTCACATTGTGAGGAGAAATAAGAGTTTACTGTTGGTCTTCCCCTTTGCGCTTTTTGTTTTACACCTTTTTTAGGTATTCCTTGATGTCATCCAAATTCCCCATGTGGAAACATCAGAGGGATCTGTAATGGGTCAAAACATCCGTAATAATACACGATTTTCTGGACTGATTGTTGCAGGTTTTCACCTCAATGTCCCTGCAACGATGGCTCAAACCAAAGAGCTACAACCTGTGACATACCGTTTTTTTCTGGTACAAGCAACTCTTTGCTCTCTTGATTGTCAGGTGTAAAATGCACATGCACAACAAAGAGTCACTATTTACTTCTAAAAAGATCAAAAATAGATTACTTGATGCGTTTGAAATCAATTATTGTGTGTTTCTATAAGCAGAATGCAAAAATCAATAATCATTCTGACCTGAAAAAGGAACATGTTTAGTTTTCTCGATGCATGAACTTTAAAGTTTCAAGATGACACTTTATTTTCGTGTCTCCGTTGACCAGTTGGTGACGCATCATCTCTCAGTTCAGGTGAATCTTCTAACATGAATAGCAAATGTACCATCAGGATCTTCAAACTAACATTATTATTATAAAATGATTCTAGAAATTCAATTTGATAGGGTGTCCAAAATTTCTAGGGAAGTCAAACAAATTAAGACACTAACTTTTTTTGTTAGGAGGATAGTATTGTTCCGTTATTACTTGGAACCAACATACGCCATTTTTGAATTTTAGCATATTGTAGTGGGTTCAAATCTGACAATACGGTTATTTGTTTGGTGTTACACTACTTCTCAATATCAAATTTGCTACCATGTTTGTGAAGCTATGGTAATTGTAGATATATATTACATATGTTGTATTTTCGTTTTAACCTTTGCTTTGGTACTTGTAGACTCTGAACCTGAAAAGTGTTGCACCTCCTCTACTTCAAAAGTAGGTACGTTGTCGAACAATATGCATCCTCTGTTGTATCTCATCTTTTTGCCCCTTTCTTTCTAACGAAAAAGCACAAAGCAAATCTCCACTTCAAAACTGATTGTAAAAACTTTTTTAAAATAGTGATGATAACAAAACAATAATCAAGCTAAGCACATTAATTTGTAAAAAACACATAATCACATAAGCATGGTCTCTGAATGTGTAGGCACCACATGGATGTTATTGAAGAGGCAATAGCTTTGGTTAAACATAGGCGTGTCTGATTTTGAACAGGTCAACTAATAACTGATCTGATTTATGAACCCAACTAAATGGATGGTGATCCACCTATGACTGAAGCAATCTGAATAGGAAGATCCTAACCCAGATCAACCCCAAGTATGTTTTTTTGCCAGAATTGACATATGTAAAACCAACATGGTGCAAAGAAGTTCAAGCGATCTTCCATCTTTTACAAACTGATATACGTAGTATATGAATATATCCAGCAATCAAAGATCTTTTCAGCCAAAACGAAAGACCTTTTGCTGTACCCACAGGTAAAAGTGTTCCATACTCCTTATCATGGAAATTTATAGTGCATATACTGAAAGCAGCCTCGTTGTCTTGAAGCTCCAGAAGACATGCTGTTTTAGCTGATCTCGAAACAAGAACCCTAAGGCAAGACACCCACTTATCAGCCTCTGCTCGTCAGAAAGAGGGTCGTCTTTATCTTCATCATCACCACCATTCTTAAGCCCCATTTTACCGTTTTCTCCTTGACCAGCAACTTCAAAACACTCTTTCTTTGCACTTTCACGTAGTTCAACTGTAAACACACCCTGATCACTCTCATTTGCACTTTCACGTAGTTCAACTGTAAACACACCCTGATCACTCTCATTTGTTACCAGAAGTTTCTTTTTAGGATAAAACATAAACTTTCTTGGCGTGTACCTCAAAGGTATAGCTGTTTCATTAAATGTTTTCATATCACTCCCACAATTGAACCTCATATGATTAGTTAGATTAATATATTAGTTAGTTTCAAAAATCAGGTAGGCAATGTTTAATAGAGACTTACCAGTTGGATATCTTGTGTAGGGATCATATGATTGTTGTAGCGTATTCCAAATATCTTTTGCATGCTTTTCATAAGGCCGACCACTCTTTACTGCTACGAACCAATAATCCAGCCACTGAGAAGGTTTCCATATTGTGAAATGGTCAGTTTGCTCTTAGACCCAGGCCAAGAAACTCTGTCGTCGTTAACAATACCAAGCATTTCATGGTTCTCATAAGGCATTCCATTTGAGCCTTCGAGCTACCGTAGTAACCTTCCCAAGTCAAGATTAAAACATATTTATGTGATTATAAAAATATATATTTCCAAACAAATTAACTTCCAGTCCAAATTTCAAAGTAATCCTGTAATCTTAGAATAATATACGGATCCAAGAATAATATAATGATCTCTGTGTGTCTCTGACTGACCATATTCATGATCTTCGTGTGCCTAGCCATGAGCATGATTGACATTATCAACCTTACCATTAGTTACACCCATTAGTTGATACACCATCATATTAAATTGATGAATAACTGGCAAACATGCTACTATGAGACTCGGATTTAGCTAATTGACCTTGAGTTGCTTTAGCTAACCTGATGAGGAAATCGAAATTTTCCACATTCTGATGTACTTCTTCCTGAATACATAACTGGCCGCTAAAAAAATGATAAGATTCTAAAAAACAACGATAAGGTTAAAAGAACAGCAAGGCTGAGTTTCAGGAACAACCCCTAGAACGACTTGCAAAATAGGTGAATCTTATTTTGTTTGTATCAAGTTGTGATAATTTATTTTTTGGGAAAAATATGCCAAATGTTGATCTAACCCACCTTTCATATAGGTGGAATATTTGCTGTGATTTCTTTCTTACATCATACTCTTGCAGTTGCAAAGGATCTTCATTGCTGCTTGCGGGTATTCCATTTGGCATTGATCGTTGATGCTGCAAAGAGAATTTGGAATTAATAAAGTTTCTGATGTTCTAACGAATTTCCATGAGTCTGCAATAATTGCATTATATGCTGATCTTGCAAGGCAATGAAAAATGTGTGGTCTTTGATTTAAAATGCAAGAAGAACACAACAGTCATATGGATTGGCACATAACCAAGAACAGAGTATCGAGAAACCGTAAGTAGAAGCCTTCCAGGAAGTGGTTCGCTAATGATAGTATGTGGCTTAGCAGTATAAAAGCATTGGGAGCTGACCGTCTCATTAAAATGCACATTACATATAAACATATAACGTATTAAGATCACAAGTAACGTAGAGTGATAACCAGATCAAGTTTGTGCTAATATTAACAACCACTCGTAATGACCTAACAACCTGAGTTCCTCTTTATTTTACTCTTTTTATGTTATATTTTGAACAATCCCATGGTCGGTCGTCAATGTGTTTCCTTGGTTATCTCTGTATAAAAATAAAAGGACATAGTTGCATTTTCTCAACCAATTAGTTTTAAGAACATATTGTCCCGAATCTAAATCTGGTTGACCATATTCGAATAGCCTAAGCACTTTCTTATCACTATGTTCACAAATAACTTCGTCTCAACTGAGTTTTGTTTCAACAAATTACCATTTTATTACGTGAAATATAATGCCCTGCAAAAACACACACATAGAGAAAATAGATGTTTGAAGAGATCAAACCACAAAAACAAAAAGACAGTTTCATTAGGTTTTGAGATTACGATTTAAAAAGAAGGAGGCGTTACCTTTTTAAACATTCTTCATTAACCTGCAAATAAGAAACACAGTTTCAAAAATTCAAAAATCAGGAGAAGGTACATCCTGTAAGGTTCTTCATTAACCTGGGAAAAACAATTGAAAGGGGTGCCTTTTTTAGGGTCTTATTTAGAATTTAGGGTTTTGAATTATGTTTTCTTGATTAATAATAGGTTACGTATGTTTTGGATGAATATATGATAGGTATCTTGTTTAAATGAATATATGATAGGTATCTTGTTTAAATAATTGAGTATATCTGGTATAAATAAATGGATTGGTTTGTTGATATGAGCTTAAACTCATATCCTTTTATCAACAAATAACCCTAAAACATGAAGCAAAATACCAAATTATCTTGCAAAAACAGTATTATGTGGTATGTTTGTGTTTATGTACACTTGTGTAGGTAAAAGGATACATTTTCAAGCAAACAAGGAAAAATCAAGCTCAAATGGATGAAAAAGACAAAGAAGGATCAAAAGTGACAAGACTTTGAAGTACAAGGACCTATCTTGACAAAATGCCAAAGTTGAAGGACTAAAGTGCAAATATTGTAAAAAGTCAAGATCAAAGTCAAAATTGGTCAACTATCAAGTCAACAAAGTCAAAGGGTCAATTCTGCTCAAAGATGAAGTTTGGAGGACTTAAAGTGCCAAAGAAATGAAGTTACAAGCTTTAAATGCAATCTGCCAAACTACAAGGGTTGAAACTGCCAAAGTTGGAAAGATTACTAGTATTGATCCATGTGACACAAGTTCTAGCCAATAAGAAGAGAGAATAAGTGGCACACGGATTGCCACCTAAGGATAATTAATATCCACTAGCAGCCGCCAATATTAATTACCATATCCTAACAGTGCAATCCGTGTGACATTTTTCCAACCAATCAGAATTTGACACGTGTCTTCTTCAAGCTACAAAAACATTTCCAGGCTCGTATTTGAGCTACAATCAATTTCATGAAAAGATGTAAACACCAAAAATGCTTGTTTTGAAGAGACGAACACATTGGTATCAACCAATTAACATGAGATCCACTCAAGAAGAAAACCCCAATTGGTGTTCATACCTTGAAGATGAGTTTTGCAGAATCATGCCACGTGGAGTCCTGTGATTGGTCTCAACACGTCATCATCCCCAACAAACTTCCTCTTCATGTCTATAAATAGCCTACTAGTCCTCATTTGTAAAGTATTAGCTAAATTTTGTAAAAACACACACTTCTCAATTTCCTTTCATTTTCCTTCCTTTTTACCCTAACTACTCAAGAGTCTGACAAACTCTTGAGTTAGTTAGTTAGTTAGTAGCTTTCTAACAGCTTTGTAACAACTTTCATGGAATAAAATTTGAATTCTACTTTTCCCGCCAATTCTCCTCATCAACTTACTGTTCATATTCTGCTCCTGTTTGATCATATTGTTGCTGAATTGAGTTTGTTATGATCATTGAATGATCATAACTGACTTTGAAGAAGTTTGGTAGCTGTTGTTGTGATTCCAGTTCAGAAACTAGCTTTATTGAAGTTTTCAAGCCATTTTGATGATTTTTGTTGATTAGTAGCTGATTGTGATGATTGATTAGATGAACTAGTGATAAGGTGGTGGTTATCACTAGGGTAAGAGAGTTCAGCACTCCTCTTCTTCCCAATGGTTTACTACAAAAGGTTTTAAAGTTCTTATTTTTGTTCCACTCAATAAGTCAAAGGCATGCTACATTTCCTAGAGTAAAACTTGTTGAATGCATGATCAAAGCTGTTTAGCTGACTGATTGTTTGATTGTCTACTTGCTTGTAGATTTAATCTTGTTTTACTGCTTATTGATTTTGGATTGTGCTTAGTCATAGCTTATTTTCAGTAAAATTTAGTACTTGTACCTTGATTGAGTAATTGTAGTTCTTAGTGCTTGTTTGTAGCTTTATAACATCTGATTTGTAGTCTCAAGTTTGGTAGATAAAAGCTTTTCATTCACTCTTAATCAGCTGATAAAAGTCTTTGGAAATTTTCTCAAATTTCAGTAAAGGAGTGTTTGGTACTAGTTGGTAAATGAATTTCAAGTATTGGTTTTTGCAAGATTAGTGTTCAAATTCAGTCATAAGGTCTTTACAAAGTGTTTTGAGAAGATTTCAAGTCAAATTGTAAGTCAAACAGGCAATTGGCAATAAAAATGTTTGGGTTAACTTCATTCAGTTTTACTTTATAGAAGTTGTCATTTTCTTTTGGCTAGCATTTGCTCATTACTTGATGAAATTGCACCAAACTTGTTCTCAGTTGTAGCTAACATCATAAAGTTTCAGATTCCAAGAGCATTCTATACTGTTTTCATTCAGCAATTAGAAATAAGCAAAATCATAAAAAGCTGAGATGGAGCATGTTTCTGTAAATGAAAACTGAGATTTTGTATCTCTTGAATCACTTCATTAACCTGGCCATTTTTCTTCACAAATCCACTTAGAATATAGAGTTACTTGATTTTTGAAAGTTTCAACTTTTTGACAAAAAGCTTGGTCAACGCCTGGTCAACGATAAGCACTTTTGAGCTTAATTCAGATTTCTAGCTTAATATTGGATGAAATTTGTTCTAGTTTGATTTCCCGTTCATTTTTTGAGTTGCTTAATCAGTCTTGGCAAGAAAATCAAGTTGTGCTTGTCTGGATTGTTCAATAGCTTATTTTGGGCTTATCAAGAAGTGCTTATTTGCTTATTTTGAACTTTCATTAAAAATCCTTTTACAGACATAGCTTAATTTGGATTTTAAGTGTTTTGCAACTTGTCTCATTGATTTTGGTCCAGTAATAAGCTCAAACGAGCTTATTTCCCTTCCAAACCCGTTTTAGCTTAAAAAGTTCCTGAAATTGCAATTTGGTCCTTAATGTTTTAAGCAGTTTCTAAATTTAGCTAATCTTCATTGTTTTTAGGGTTTGCAACATTTTAGTCCTTGTAGTTTTGAGTTTGTTTAAATTCAGTTAGCAAGTTGTTGGATTTGTTACATTTTGGTTAGTTTGTTACAAGTTTCACATATTTTGTCCTTGTAGTTTACTGATTTACACTTTTAGTCCCTAGACTTGTCAGAATTTACATTTCAAGCATTTAACTTTCCTAGAATTTACATTTTCAGTCCTTTAAGTTTCATATTTTACATTTTGAATATTACTTGAATAAAAACTTGGTATTTGCAAAATGTTTTACATATAAGTAGGTAATATTTTTCCGTTTTGCAAGGCTTTGTTGAATTAGCAAATAGAATATCCAAACAAGATTAACAACCAAAAACAGTTAAAAACCCGATATTGTTTGGACTTTCAATTAGCAAGAACTGAGAAAAAACGAACTGCATTATACACAATTTCATTTGTTTTAGAATTTATTAGTTTCTTTTTGAATAGAAAAACACAAATAACTGGTTGGCATGGTGGTATACTACGTTAGTCTTTCAATAACCTATAGGTCATGAGTTCGAGTTAGGCAAACCTATTTTAATAAAAAGTTTTTTATACCGAAAAAGGACCCGGTTCAAAAACAAAAACGCGATTTTCAAAATTGCGTTTCCAAAACGCGGTTTTAAAAAATATGCGATTTCAAATCACAAAAAACGTGAAAATTGGAGAGATTTTAGGGATTTCTGAAATACTATTGGATAATAGGTGCCATGTCACATATGATTGAGATTAGAGGTGTGGTATCAAATCTTAATTATGCCTATATATAATATAGAGATATACACACACACATATATATATATATATATATATATATATATATATATATATATATATATATATATATATATATATATATATATATATATATATATATATATATATATATATATATATATATATATATATATATATATATATATATATATATATATATATATATATATATATATATATATATATATATATATATATATATATATATATATATATATATATATATATATATATATATATATATATATATATATATATATATATGGGCGCGCTATTTGCAGAACCTCTTTTTAGGTACAGAACCTACAGAACCACTTTAGACCAATAAGAATTAAGTATTATTAAATGTTTTTTATTTATTCAAAAGGGTAGATTAGTCTAAACACAATTTTATTTTCTTTTTGAATATTTTAATTAAAAATGTTTTTTTAATTGTTTAACTTTTCCTTTATGAATATTTTAATTAAAAACTTTTTTTATTTTCTTGATTTTTGAAATTGTTTAACTTTTCCAGTATAAATGGTTTTAGAATGGAATGTGCATGTATGTTTCTTTTAGTATTGTAAATATACACATGTTTTTTTTAGTAGAATTCTTTAAATGTCTTTATTTCTATCCCAATTTTCAAGATTTATAACAAAAAAAAATACATACATGTAATCTCTACATTTATAGAAAATCAAGAACATAAATATCATATATAATGTTGACATCAAATAAAATATAATTAAAAAAAAGTTATTATTAAATCTTTATAACACACATCTTCTAAAAACATCTATGTACACCTTTCTCGAACATGTATGCATGCCATTCTAGAACACATATGCGCGATTTCTAAAAACACACCAAGTGGTGCATTATTTGATAATCTTCATCACATACAACGTCTTTCTTATTGTCTTTCTTACAAGTGAGCGATCCGAACTGAAACAAACATGTAAGAACAAAAAAGAATGAGTAAAAATTAGTTAAATAAAAACATAAATATGACATTCTATAGTTGACCTGAAAACAAAATGAATCTATACTTACAACAATTATAGTACAAAAAATATACACAATCTTGATCATATCATACACGTACACTCTAGGAAAATTTTAGACGTTTATTTTTTATCAAAATAAGAAAATCTACTTTTCATGTTTCTTTTAAAATTAGAAATCTTGTAAACTATAGATGGAGAAGTGATAAAAAAATAGTTACCGCATCGAAAATTAAATTATCTTTTCATAAATAGGCTCATGTATAAACTTTCGACAAACTTTCTCTCAATTTTTTTAAAGCATACATGTTTCGGCGCGAAACATACATGTTTCGGCGCGTAACATACATGTTTCGGCGCGAAACATACATGTTTCGTCTCGAAACACACATGTTTCGTCTCGAAACACACATGTTTTCACACATGTTTCGGCGCGAAACATACATGTTTCGTCTCGAAACATACATGTTTCGTCTCGAAACATACATGTTTCGTCGCGAAACATACATGTTTGTCTCGAAACATACATGTTTCGTCACGAAACATACATGTTTTGTATATAATTTTTTGTTTAGAAAAATAATCGAAATAAAGGTCGTCGAAAATATATACATTAGCGTCTCTATTAAATGGTAATTTAATTCTCTTCACGATGGCATTTTTCGTTTTGCGTCACAATTAACAGTTTGTGAAATATTTAATTTAAAAAAATTAGATTATTTTTTTAATAAAAAAGATAGGCTTGGTTCATTATTTTATTTTTTTAACAAGAATTGGTTTCATTAAGACTACAGGAAATTTTACCCACATATAAGCACCGTAAGAGACTCGATATTCGTACAATCAATACTCGATAAAAGTTCAATTTCATACAGTAAACTAGCCTTATCACTTTCATTGGTTGTATGCATAAAAATATATTAAATTTTTGTCTACTAGTTAGATGCATCTTATTTATTTTCTTCTAACAAAATGTGTGGTAATAATTCATTTATAGTACTGTATAACTTTCATAGGTATTATAAATTAACTATATTTACATAAATTGAAGCTAAGTCATTCTAAATGATACCTACAAACACATTTCACCTGCTATAAAAACTAATAATGTAAACTTGACCATAAAAATACATACTTAAAACATGAACCAATTTTATATGCCAAAAATCTTACCGTCGTTCCAAATAGGCCGCCTTCATCCTCCTCCACCGAAGTCGCCGTCATCCTCCCCCAACTGATGTCTTCGTCATCCTAATCCAACTGACGCCCTCAACCGATGACGCCGTCATCCTCCCCCAACCGATGTCTTCGTCATCCTAATCCAACTGACGCCCTCAACCGATGTCGTCGTCATCCTCCCCCAACCGATGTCTTCGTCATCCTAATCCAACTGACGCCCTCAACCGATGTCGCCGTCATCCTCCCCCAACCGATGTCGTATTATCCTCCTCCAACTGACATAAAATATAAACGTTGCGTCTCTGTCGTCCTCATCTAGCAAAACCATCAGATCTTTTCGGATCTGAAGTCTACTGTTCGATTATATTTAAATAAGATGTTACATGAGTATGGAAAAAACTTAATATTTTATGGTGAACATATATCAAAAAGAGATCTAATGTGATTTCATAACTTTTTGTGATGTACACGAGAAAAATATGATGTAAATATTGGTTTTAATATGTAGCTTAGATAAAGATGGTGTTTTCATGGAGGTTTTGAGAGAACTCAGAGAAGTGGATCTGACAGTTTTTTACCTGAATAATGAGAGGTTGCATTTTATTTATGAGTTTTTAGGTTTTAGTAGTTTTTTAGGATAAATATAAAATACCTAAGTTGCCCTTCCAGGTTTACAAGCAATATCCTAATCTTTCTATTAATTACATAAATGGCATTTATAATCCTAACCTTTGATCAAAAACATCTAATGGTCAAAATTTATTTTAGATGGTTCTGTAGATTTTGTACCAAAAATGTGGTTCTATAAATAGCACTCCACTATATATATATATATATATATATATATATATATATATATATATATATATATATATATATATATATATATATATATATATATATATATATATATATATATATATATATATATATATATATATATATATATATATATATATATATATATATATATATATATATATATATATATATATATATATATATATATATATATATATATATATATATATATATATATATATATATATATATATAATATATATATATATATATATATATATATATATATATATATATATATATATATATATATATATATATATATATATATAATTTAGATAAAATAATTTAGGTTTTTAAAGTTGTTAAAATGAGAAGTAATAGAAAATGGGCAAATATCACATTTATTGATTAGTTTTGGTTCGTTTATGATTTTTTAGTTCGTGTACGAGTGTTTTGGAAGTTTTAGTTCGTGTACGAGTAGCTAGTTCACAATTCTTAATATTACTAGTTTTTCGTGTATCAGTTGTGTATCATAGTTTATCATATATTTTGTTATATCAAATGCAACATGTGATAATGTATCACTGAATTTTTGAATAAATGATTATTTATGCTAATAATATTTTTTGAAGTTAAACTATGTATCATATGTATCAGCTATAAATTTTTACGTATTAAGTTTTTATGTGTTTTTATACCAATTTTTATGTATAAGATTTATTATTTTGTGTTTAATATTAAATAAATCACTTGTTAATTGATAAAATCAATGGTTAAGATGACTTTTCATTTTAACAACTTTAAGCTACTACTACATTACAATAACCTAACTCTCTCTCTCTCTCTCTCTTATATATATATATATATATATATTATATATATATATATATATAATATATATATATATATATATATATACATACATATATATATATATATATATATATATATATATATATATATATATATATATATATATATATATATATATATATATATATATATATATATATATATATATATATATATATATATATATATAATATATATATATATATATATATATATATATAATATATATATATATATATATTATATATATATATATATATATATATATATACAGAGGGAGGTTAATATGAGAGCTTTTTTAAAGTTGTAAAAATGAGAACTAATTTAAAACACCACTAAAACATTGATACATAACCATTTTACTAATACTACACCAAAATATACATTATTTATACAAGTAAACACTCTACCGACTAATAAACAACGGATAAGTGTGTAATAAATTACTGATACACAATTAAGAATGTGATACATATACATCAAAATCTCAAAAAGTTAATATATTATACATAAATTGGTACACATGATACACAACCACCACGAAATATCTTGATACACAATACCAAAACATGATACGTATCACACCTCGAATCAAAATGTATCACTTAGATTTCATCATTTTCAAAAGAAAGCCCATCGAATCTTTAAAAAATATATTTTTACTTAATCATGTTTTAAAATTGTTTCAAATAGAGTGTCATTTGTGATATTTTGGTTGGTTCTCATTTTTACAACTTTAAAAAGTTCTCATTTGATCCTAATTCTATATATACATATACATATATATATATATATATATATACATATATATATATATATATATATATATTATATATATATGTATATATATATATATATATATATAGTATATATATATATATATATATATGTATATATATATATATATATACTATCTATATATATATATATATATATATATATATATATATATACATATATATATATATATATATATATATATATATATATATATATATATATATATATATATATATATTATATATATATATATATATATATCAAAAACCCTTATATAGGAATGATGGTGAAACAATGCTTTAAATACAAAATTCTATGAAAATGACACATGCAATTCATTAAAATGTTTCTATAAAATGCTTCAAAAAGAAAATAGGAATTACAAATGATGCCTTGAAAACAAAATTCTAAAAATGACACATGTAATTTATTAAAGGGTTTCCATAAAATGCTTCAAAAAGAAAATAGGAACTACAAATAATGCCTTAAATACAAAATTTTATAATAATATATAAGGAAGGATGGTGAAACAATGCCTTAAATACAAAATTTTATAAAAATGACACATGTAATTCATTAAAGGATTTCCATAAAATTCTTCAAAAAGAAAATAGTAATTACAAATGATGCCTTAAACACAAAATTCTACAAAAATATATAAGGAATGATGGTGAAACAATGCCTTAAGTACAAAATTCTCTAAATAAGACACATGTAATTCATTAATGGTTTCCATAAAATGCTTAAAAAAGAAAATAGGAATTACAAATGATGCCTTAAATACAAAATTCTAAAAATGAAACATGTAATTCATTAAACGGTTTCTATAAAATTCTCCAAAAAGAAAATAGGAATTACAAATAATACCTTAAATACAAAATTTGATAAAAATATATAAGGAAGGATAGTGAATTACTGCCTTAAATACAAAAGGTTATTAAAATGACACATGTAATTAATTAAAGGATTTCCATAAAATGTTTCAAAAAGAAAATATGAATTACAAATGATGCCTTAAATAAAAAAAAATCTATAAAAATGACACATGTAACTCGTTAAAAGGTTTCCATAAAATTCTTCAAAAAGAAAACAGGAACTGCAAATGATTCACAATAATTTGACTTACTAAAATGAAAATATTTTTTAGATATTCGGACTGTCAAGTTTTGGAACGGGTTATATACGGGTTGCTATATTATACACGTGACAAAAAAATAATACCAAAGAATGAGCTTTTTGGGCTACTTTTGCTAGAATACACGTTACCACAAAAGTTACAAAACAAAATAATTTCTACAAAATATTTAATTATAATGTTTTTGTTAACAAAAAAAGTTTAACAATAATATTAGTTAAAAAAATTAATATAAAACAGTTATTTATAACATTAACATTTACAAATTTATTACCTCTTAAAACTTAAAAATACATAAAATATTTATACAATATTATTAAAATTCTAAATTTTTTTTAATGTAACAAACTTATTCATAACATTAACGTATGCAAATTCAATTAACTCATAATATTCTTAAATAAATAAAATATCTTAAACTACGTTATTTTTGTCTATTCTATGCTACATTATTAAAATATTAATGTCATAACTAACACTACATATATTATACTTCTAATACAAACACACATAACATCAATTTTCATTAAAATTATATACTTAAAGCTAGCACGTCCACCAGACGGGTCTAAAGACTAATATATATATATATATATATTATATATATATATATATATATATATATATATATATATATAGCTTTATATTATATATAAGAGGAGGGATATGCCACATAAGCATCCCATTAATCCATGTCATCATTTTTGTAACTTTAATTAACTTTTATTGTTTTTGGGGTTTTTTTTGTCAATTTTGTCAATTTTATTTTTATGTAATTATCATTATTTGATTAATTTTGGTTTTAAAATTTTGGTACTTTAAAATCGTGTTTTATTAATAAAAATAGGTACTTTTGTAACTTGCAGGATTAGAGCTAGGGTTTGGAGGACCAAGGGCTAGACGCCTCAACCATTGCACCAACACATTTTTATGGATTATTTCTTCCAAGTCGTAATCTATAAACACATGCAAAGAACTATTACTCATAAACAGTTTAATTTATTCGAGATAATTTTGATACATTATTTTAAAAAGATAAGTTATGGTATGTTAGGAAATTATTAAAGATATGTTTGGAAATTATGTTGTGATCTAAAAAAACACGTAAACATTACAAAAACCTGTGGGATTAGGGTTAAAAAAACACCATTGAAACTTCTCATCGGGTTTTTTGTTCATCAATAGTTGAGCATTGATTTTTTAACTACATGACGTAATGAAAATATGTTTATAAACCACAACATAGAAAAGCCCGAATCCATTCATTCCAGCTTTGAAAGTAATCTCACGGGGTCTTTTATTCTCAAAACCTTAATGAAATTGTCTTAATTTTTTGATTTGGGGTAGGTATATGTTTGTTTCTTGGTATTAGAGTTTCATATTAGTATATTTTTTTTGACTTTGTAGACACAGTGATGGCTGTGAAGTATGTTTGTTTTCTTGGTTTTAGGGTTTGATAATGATTTTTTTTTATCTGACTCTGCTGATACGATGATGGCTGTGAAGTTCTTTGCTAATGTAGGTATCTTCCTTTAATATATAAGGAGTAATATTTTCACATTAGTTTAGTTATCTTCTTTCATATTATTTATCTGATAAAATGTTTAGATGACACCCCACCTCGGAGACTTTGCAAGGCAATAGTTAAGCATATCGAGTCGTTAGGTGGCATAGTCATGCTTAATTTACGAATTCTAAAGATCATGTTAAACAAAGATGGAGTTGTCAAGAACTTTCTATTGAATGGTTGTAATATTATCAAAGGTGACGGCTATGTATTCGTTGCTCCAGCCTCCAGGTACATTAACTCTTTAAAGTTGCAGATACTACACACATATAATTACATTGTTATGTCAATACATATTTTTATTTCTTGAACCAGTGAATTTGTATCTGATATTGCACTTAAATGATATGAAAGCTGTATCTTTTTATCCAGCCACATTACATTTTGTCATGATACAGATCGATATCCAATATTTAGTAGCTTAGTATTCGTTGTGATTTGCGAAGACTAGAAGAGTGAATATTTTTGTTTTAGCTAAATAAGTTGTTGAATCATGACACACTTACTGGATATTTTGGTTTTTAGGTACCAAGACCTACTGAGGAAGAACCTGCTGATATATTATTTTACGTGAAAGTATGTTCTTATGGTTGGTGCAACTTTTTGTTTACAACAAAAAAAGGGACCACGCTAACTTGGAAAGATCGTGAACCAGTGAGATTGAGATTAAGAGACTTGAAGTTGAAGAGGAGCATGACTTTCAAGTCAGTTTTTCTCTGTATAACGTGAAATATGTGAACCAATAGCTAAGGCTAGACCAAGTATCGCAAGTTTGAGCTTACTGAAGTACTAGGAACTATCGTTGTCATAGGTACGTGACTACATCTATTTCACTTTACTATACTTGAACCGTCCCAAAGGTAAGACACAGTTGAAGTGGCCAGATTCTACATAGAAAATGACAGCTCGTGATGTAAATCTTATATTAAGGTACACGTTACCAACCAATACATAACCAACCAACTATGGTCTGATCTACATTCGAGTAACCGAGTGTGGTCTGTTTTGTATACCTAGATTTTGCTGGGAAACAGGTAAGTTTGTGTACTGAATATTAAGGGGGTGTTTGGATGTGCATTTACTCTAATTATTCTGATATCAAGTCACAAATATGAGTCAGCTAACCGCTAAAAGACCTACGAAATTATGTTTTTGATATTGTATCATGTATATAAGAATTTCCTTAAATCCAAATTTCAGAAATTTTGATGTATATTTCTGTAATGTGGTAAACAATTTCTTGATTTAAAACAACGGGTAATGTTTTGTGAAGACAGAATGCTGCAATGGAATGACAGGCTAATTTATTGAACGGGAAGGAATGTGTGAAAAAAGGGCTAATTAGCATTAGAGCAACCAGATGATTCAATAGCTGATGCATTGCGGCGTTGGGCCGAACCATTGGGACAGTAGGCTAATGAACATGTACATAAGGGTGATAGGCGAGTAAAGTCCGTTAGTGGGGGAGTGAACCCAGAGATTCGTCAATCAGTTCTTTCTTCTGGCATGTAGACGTTAGGCTCAGTTAGCATTGCGTCAACAGGCAAAATTATTCCGACGATGGGATGATGCATAAGCTATACGGAGTGTTTTGCATGACGGAAGAAGGCCAAGTGATGATCGACATCAGGTACTTGTCACAGATGCTGTTATATCTTATATTATTATTTTTGTGTAGCTCTGAAATAAATTGATTAAATTAGTTTGATGATATGCGCTGCCCTATTATTATTTAAAATAATTTCATTGTGACACTACTAACAAGTTGAGCGTCTTTTAGCGAAATTGCTTGCATTAGTCAGCTTATTTAGAGGGGTATTTGGCATAGCTCATTTCAAAGCATAAGGCTTGAGCATAAAATCATCTATTAGGAACCTTAATAATAAAAGACGTTTTATGCTTATCAGCAACCCATTAAACACTTTTCGACGAATGTTAAATTGAGTGACATGATGATTTTCTTATATTTTTTGTTTCGAACTTATATAATTGATCGTGAAATGTACGTTCCAGGACATGGCTTTCATTTTTGAAGACCTTTTCTTTCGTCAAGATATACATACCGAGCCAAAAACAATTATAATGGTATCAAGGGGATATCATGGGTGAACTTTTTGTGAGGGAACTTTTTGTTTGGTGCTAACAATACAACTGTTTGAGAGAAATCAGTTCAGGCGCAGGCGGTCAGATACATAAAAAGGAAAATAGGTGAACATGACAAAGTTTCCCCACAAGTCATCAAAGGACAACGAGTTCCAGGCAATATACTATTCAGGAATGGAATCAAGAAGAATAACACACGAAAACTACAAGTATTACAAAGTCTATTGAATCATCAGGGCACGTGGCACCTAAGGTCAATGTGCTTGCCCTTTACTTTTTTCTTTTAAGATATATCATTATGTGACCTTTTTTATTGCTGTCATTTGTGTTAGTGTAATAGTAATTAAAACACAAATCCAAGTTAGCAACATACTGGTCTCTCATCAGGTAGTATACAACTTTTACATTGTTTGTTACTGTTTTTATAAGAAAATGCAAAAAAAAGTGTAAGTTCATATGAGTTTTTATTATTTTAGTTGATTATATATATTTCGGATTGCATGAAAAGAGCATATTTCATGAAAAGACATTATACATTGATAATTACAAAATAAATTATGAAAATAAATACCTATAATATTGACTCATATGTGTGGGCTATATAACACCACCCATTTCTTAATTTTTATAAAACCCTCTAAACAAAAACATTACACATGTGAAAACTACCTTACAAAAATGTCGTATGTACCATGTTCTATATGTAGTAATATATATTTGAGTCAAAAGTAGTTGAAAAGGGTTAGTGACGTTCAGGTGAGTTTGAGCAACGGGTTGAAATGAGATACTTTTTAGTAACGGGACAATATAGATTGTGATGGATTAACCTTTGGACCAACCCAATCTGCGTTTTTTTACGAATTGCCATAAATTCATGTAGTTTTAATGTTTTATGAAGGATCATGTTTTAATAATTTAACTCAGACTGTTATACATCATTGTGCACATGTAATTGATGTTTCTTGAAGGGTAGAACACATTAGATGGTTACGTATATAAAATTACAAAATAAATGACATTTATTGCTTACTAATAAAATTTATAATTATTTAAGTTATTATAATTTTTCCTTACTAAAACATAATAAACATAAGAGTAAGTAAAAAACCCATAACTTTTCCTTACTTTGATTAAAAGTTTTACACTTTTGCTTACTCTTTTTTGAGTAAGAATAGGCTTTTAGTGCTCCCTTTATTACTTACTATTAGACTTAAGAGTAGGGGTTGATAGAAATAACTTTTGGTGACTCTTTTTAGTAGAAAATTGATAGAAAATATTTTTACTTACTCTTTCTGAGTAAATATACACTTTTAGTGCTCCCCTCTATTGCTTACTCTTTCACATTTAAGTAAGCAAATGTTATAAATTTTGTAATGATATTTCATGCATGGTTTTGCTAGATGATAATATGCAAAAAGATATAGAGAATAAGTACATGTGTATTTTAAGTAATCACTAATAAACCGACACTACCATATTATGTGTAGATATGTGTAACCAAGTAAGCTAAAAGTGACAATGATGGTTTGATCTATAACTCTAAGCTCCACGGGTTTATCATGTATGACATAAATTCGCTTGCTTTAGGTAAATGTATGTAATTCTTTAAACTGACTAAATTTTAGAGGTGGTAAAAGGTGTGGATGTGCGGGTTAAACGGGCGATGGGCTAAACGGACGCGGGTTAAACGGGCGCGGGTAAAACGGGCACGAGCAAAACGGGCGGGGCTAAATGGACGCAAGAAAAAACAGGAAAAAATATATAAAAACATAGATATAAAAAATAAAAGTACCCGTTTAAAATCCAGAGATAAAAAATTAAATATAAAATATCCTCCAAATGTCTAATTAATATTTTACATTTACGCCTATTATTGCGTCTGTTTAAAATCTGGAGTTAAAAAATTAAATATAAAATAATAAAGAATGGACAAAACGTACCCATCATTTTTGAAAAATATTAAAAATACTTATATTTTTTAAGATGAACAATATTTACCACCTCTATTAAATTCAATAGATATGCAAACATTTGCAGATTACAACAAGAGTTCAATATAATAATTAATGTTGGTCAAAAGATGAGCATAATAATTTACAACCGATACAACATTATATTAAAGGCTTTTAAATCAAATTCGAAAAATTATCTATCTTAGATGTTAATATGTTAAAAAAAAATTTACATTAAAAAAGCATAAAAAGAAAAAAATATTAAAGAAAAAGATAGCACAATTGAGGTTTTGTGAGCTTTTTTTCTTTAATTCCTAAAATTTTAGTCTTAGGTACAATGTCTTTGACTTTATTTTAACTAAAAAGTTTATTAACGTGTTTCTAATATAATGTTGGGTAAGAACGCGTCATTCTAAGTTGCTATAATATAGAACAAAATTCTAAGAGTGCTACGTACATTCACTAAACTTTTACAAATTATTTCTATAAAATGAGTTGTTGACTAAATGTGAAAGATAAAAAAGTAAAAAGAAAAGTTATAAAATGATATAATTTGACCAAATCACTTGTCAAGTTATAGTGTGAATGTTTCTTTGTAAACTCTTTAAGGATTTAGCAATTCTCATTGCGAGGAAAGCTGCGAATAAAGGAAGAACTCGATTGGCGTACGCCTTGAATAATTACGATGAACATTTTAGTGACTAGCCAAGAAAAACAAAAACATTACGCCTTCAACACTTACGTACAATCCGTGTGCATCACACAGGTCATTAAATGCTAAAAACAAGTACACCATTTCACCGTGAACCATTAAAAACATGGTCTATGTGTGTTTGCTATGGATAAAACGTAAATAAACGGTTAACTAAAAAATTAAAATCCAAAGGTCCAAATATTCACGAAGGGTAATAAACGGGTTGCGGCCAGGTGAGCTATTTAAATACACCTTGACTTAACATGAAAAGGCCCAAAAGGTTTGAGTCCGGTGCGATGTAAATAAACATTATTGTGAATGTTAAGTGCACAAATTATGTATGTGTATGATCATGTATAGAATATGTTTAGGATGTATTTTTGGTTAAATGATCCGCATATACATTAGAAAAGATGCGGGAGATCAAATGGCGACCTTGATATCTATTTTATAGAAATTTGAAATTGATTAGTCTTTCATGGCTTTTGTAAACAAACTCGGGTTAGAACCAATGTTTAAAAATCAGGGTTG